>UWZB01000827.1:102496-138025 GCA_900536885.1 Peniophora sp. CBMAI 1063 | reverse complement strand
GGCGATGGGGGTTTGGGTGGCGAATGAGGGGCCGGCGGGGGTTGTGCGAACAGTTTGAGGTGCGATAGGCGGGCGGGAGTATGGCTGGTGGCAGTGGACCCGGGCGCGCGAGGCGCTCGCGGGGCCGCGGTGGACGGCATGGTGGGAAAGTGCGTGCATCGGTGCAGGGAGACTGAGTTGGGAGTTGCAGTTTGGAAAAGACGATAGGTAGAGACTTTAAAATATGGGAGATTCAAACAAGCAGGAGAGCATCGACTGAGGGAGTGTTGTTGTTAATCAAAGAACCAAGAGGAGAGCCCGAGACCGAAACAGAGAGGGAGAAAGTCGAGGAGGCGGGGGAGAGTCGGTAGCGTACTGGAGCGGCAGATCTCATTGTTATAAGCTGAGATTTATTGGAAAGACCAGTACGAGTACTAGTCGATCCGGGTTATTCGGGGCGGAGGCTGGCTGGCAGTAGAATGAGGACGAGGGGCGCGCTTTTGAAGGGCCGGGGCGAGGTGGGCGGACAGAGCACTTGACTCACACCAACTTATACCGCGCCTGTCACCGACTCACGCCTTTCCTTCCCCCTCTCGCCCGTTTCACCTCCCTTGACTAGACGCAGGTCCCGCATCGCTTCCGCTTTTCCTCTTTCGTGATCCTCTCGATCCCCCCTCCTCCCTCCGTTCGTACATCCCTACCTAATATTTTCTCTCGCTTTTCCCCGCCGTCCGCTTGACATGCCGTTACTCCCGTGGACTCGTCACACGTCACCTTCCCTGACTCTGCGCTCGGACCCTCTCTTTTGTCGCCCTATGCACTGAATACTGTTCGAGCCACCTTTTGTTCCCCACTCGTACTCTCGTTTGTCTCTCCGATAGTGCTAGGACCTCCTCATCAGTTAGCCTCACACCACACGCCATGCCTACACCACGCCCCTTCGTCTCTACGCCCGAGTTAGTTACAAAAGAATCAAGAAATCTGATTATCCGCGGTACCATCAGCCAGCGCTTACCTCTGCGCTCCTCCCTCTCGCGCCCTGCTGTCTGCCGTCACTCATCCGTCTTCACGTCTGCGGGCGCCTGACATGTATACGCAGCGCACCGCTTCCCGATCAAGTGCCCTCAGTCGGATTGTTCTCGTCAAACGTTGTCCCTCATCCAGCTACGCCCTTGACGACTGTTCGTTGCCCGTGGAGACCGATACACCAACTGGAACACGAACAAGGCCCAGTCCATATCTGTCAAAGATCTGGACAGCTAACTTGACCGCTCGTGGTCAGACTCTCCGCGGCACCGCATTTAGCTTACTTCTTGAATGCTGCGTGCTTGCTTCTCGATGTCTCAGGACCACAGCGCCGCTACTCTACAATAGCGCTATATGTTGTCTTCTCGCCTTGTCCGCCTCAACGCCCCGTGCTTCGGATTCCCTGCTTCGCCAAGAAGAAGTACTTCCGATTCCTGGCTTTGTTCATCGCCCACATCGATGTGCCAACGTTCACTCTACTTTGACCCGCCCCGCGTGCGTGCCCGAAGCGCTGATTTGGACGATGCGTACAAACGCGATGCCATACAGAACCACTCAGCACGCATCTCAGTCAGATTGGGCTCGTGCTCTCATGTAAGCGGGAGTGACGAACACTTGATCAGACCCGTCCACCGCCACTCTCGTCGCGCAATTACTCATTCGGATACGCGTTCTCACTCGTTCTCACTCGTGCCGCTTATCCTTACCCGCTACCTCGCCTAATAATCAATGCAACGCTATCTCCGGACGGAGCTGAGGGCTCCGAGGTGGACTGGATGGGCGCATACATGCATGTTGCGCAGCCGACTGACCTATGAATGAACGAACGATGAGCGGTCTCCTATACTCATCCGAGGGCGCGGGTCATTCTGTGGACATCTTTCATCCCCTTCTGTGCACTAACATCGCAGGTTAGAGGGTGCTTCGATGCGCTGACGGATCTCGATGTGACGCGCACGCCACAATTTCCCGAGCCGATTGAACTCGAGGGATACACGCGGAATCATCGCCGTATATGCGTCAGCGCACGCGTACTACTGAATGCTGGAACCCTGGTGCATACATCATGCATAATACTGACTCCTGTATTCTTCAGGCCCTCGAGCATACAGATGTTCAATCGCCTTGCGACGTGTTCGCCCTCGGCGGCCAGCGCCTACGTACGTGTTGCGGCACCTTCGAGCCGACCATGCACGCAGCACCATACCCGCCCTGACCCACATATCATACCCTAAGCCGCCCAAACGGTCCCGCACGGACAGATGCAACCATACGCATCCTTCTCGGGCTATCCAACGACGCCGAGCAAGCTTGGTGCAGGACCTGAGCGGTCATAGAGGCTCGCTCGAGTCCGCTCGAGTTCGCCCGCGTTGATAGCGGAACGCCTCGGAGCACCATTTCTCCTCTGGAACGACCGTGAATGTGCGGCGCGTACGGTCTCAAGATGAGCCTCTGCGCCGATACATACGATATGACGGATATTCGGGCTGTCGGGTCGCACCGTAGCGCACGACGTCGAGCCTGCAGTCCAGTCGGGCCCGGACGCGCGTCATCGTCACACAGAGTGTCCAACAGCGATAGTATCGTGATATTGGACCGTACGGTTTCACGGGGATCATGCTACATGCTCTAGAGGTGTACTGTGATGTTCAGGTAGCGATGTAGAGCTGGATCGGACTACGCCGGACTCGACCCGCCCTCCCGACGCATGTCGGTCCATTTGCCGATCCATCGCAGGCGTAATGACTCTGCGGTCTACCCTGCGGTCCTCGACGAGACCAGCTCCTATACGAGTCAACGGCAGATCTAGATACACGCACGCTCGCGGCTTACCAGTTGGAATGGACAGGCTTTCAGCCGACGGTGTTTGACGGTCAAGGCGGGCTGAGCACGTCGCGCGGCACGGCTCGTCGATAGCCGACATATTGCTCAGGCTTGCGCGTCACTTCGCACAGCGTACGCGTACGCAGCAGCGCAATCCTCAAGCAATGCACACACTCAGCCAGAGCCACCAAATCGCCTCATACTTCCCGCGCGAGTCAACCAGCGACTCACGACTCGGATGCGCATTTTCGGATCCTCGTGGCGTTGCGCAGCGCTTTTTGGGCGTACCAATGGCGTGCTAGTGCGCGTTCACCGCCCTGGCGGACATCCGTATCCGGCATCTGCACGCTCGCGGGGTAATGGCGGCACGTATACCTATGCGAAGAAGCAGGAGGGTACACCGCACGAGCTGTGGAGAGGAAGTGCGCAGCAAGGTTGTGGCACAGCCTTGCGAGCGTCGTGCTCCGACCTCGCGCTTTCGGGTCCCGGGCCGGATCTCTGCGTGGCCAGTGGCCACCGGCTCCGGCAAGTGCTTCCGGCTTCTTCCTGCCCGGCCAACCTCCACACCCATCGTCGACGCGCGTACACCTGCGACGCATGCTCCGCAATGGCACGAGTTGCGACATACTGTGGCAGCCGAGTCATTCCGACTCGGATGGGGATGGAGGTGAGGGTTGGGGATGGACTTGTGCGGTATGCCGAAAGAACCGACGGAGGCCGAAGCGCCCGATGTCTCCGATGGAGGCGTTTCGCCAGGTTTCGCCACTTGTTGTGAGTCGAGCGTAGGCTTGACTGGAACGGCGTGCCGTACTTAGCAGCCTACGTATACCCACCGATATGGAAAGACTGTATGACAGCGCAGGGGAGCTAGAACTCGATCTGTCGATGAAGTTAACATTTATGGACGCTCGAGCGCCCGACATACGCGACGCGCGACTTGCCAGAGGGCCACCATCATCTAGCTGAAACTGTATTTTGCTACACCAGGCAGACAAGACTTGCCCGATCGGGTATATGTTGGTCTACAACGGTCTTCACGGAAACGCTCCCGTTGTTCCAACTCCATGATTCTAGTCGAAACATATGTCTAGCTCGGACAATGCGTTCCATCTGCGTGCATTACCATTACGATGAATGGAATGAC
This sequence comes from Peniophora sp. CBMAI 1063, assembly GCA_900536885.1. Classification (NCBI taxonomy): domain Eukaryota; kingdom Fungi; phylum Basidiomycota; class Agaricomycetes; order Russulales; family Peniophoraceae; genus Peniophora; species Peniophora sp. CBMAI 1063. The sequence goes on along the minus strand of UWZB01000827.1, from coordinate 134,052 downwards.
AGCACTCGTACTGAACCCAGTTCAAGATGTACCACTTCATTCTCTTCGAGATCAAGTCCAGAAACACACGCAGTCTCTTCTACTGCGCCATCTTCGCTGAAAGCCGCCTCCAAAACCTGCGTGGTGGATGTCAGTCATCAGCCAGTGTCTGATGAATGGAATGTACCCACTCGCAGCGCTGCAGCTGTCCTTCGTCAGTCTTCATGACCTCTGCATATGATCCCGTTCCGTCCTCCGTCCTGTTGAATAGCATCTCCTCACGCTCGGCAGCATTGTACTTCGGCCATTGTGAAGTCATCGCGGCTGCGTTAGGATCAGATGAAGTGGCTACACCGAGTATCGCCTGCCGCATGGTATGAGCGAGTCGTAAGTCGCTTTCCGGCACTTTGGTGACGCCAAGACCGAGGTTCTCACTACAGTCAGGTAGGTGTAAGTTTCAAGTTTACACAGGGGCGAGATCACTGACCTCTCAAAGGTATAGATGAGATCGTCGCCGTGCCACGCGGGAGGGGCAGCGAAGAGGCCTTTCCACGCTGGCTTGTTTGCACCGTCAAAGGCGTCTAAGACCGCGTATCCGGGACAGTTAAATACGGCTATGGAAAGTCCAGATTGATGTGCGAGACGAGATGATGATGGACGCCACTTACTGTCCGCGTAGATCTGCACCGCGATTTGCGCGGTAGCCGTTACTTCAGGATGAGAGTAGAGACGCGTTGCCTCTTCAAAATCGTGAGAGTCCAACCCAGGGAATAGACCCTTGATGTAGCTCTGTACTGTGAGAGAGGCTACAATTGACTCGGGCGCGAAGACGAAGCCCTCGTCACCATTTCCCATCACGAACGCCAGTGCCTATCGCGATAATCAGCGATGCGCGAGCGAGGCGATGACCTGTACTCACCCCATTCACAGTCTTCCCCTTCAAGATCTCATACGGTCGCTCCGTGATCAGCTCCCCGTCGACTACAGGGACGAACGCAAAGCCGCCGAGGAACGGAGCATATGTGGCACGTATTCCAGCCAACGCCAGAGTCGGAGCGTCAACGGCGCGTAAGCACTCCAGCGTATCGGCACCCGTGCAGTTCACCTGGTTCGCGAGCGTCTGGTACGCGGTCTCTACTGAAGGATCGTCCCAGCTGTATTGACTTGGAAGGAAGGTCGAACCGAGCATAGCAGCGTGGAACAAGGGTGGTTGTGTATCCCCGTTATGAGCGACGATATGTTGGAGTACTGAGCCTGCACCCGCTGAGGTGCCATAGATGGCTACGCGATTTGCGTCGCCACCGAACTTCGCGATATGCTCCTGGACCCACTTCAGAGCGAGCTCCTGGTCAAGCAGACCCGCGTTCAATGCGCCGCCCTCCTTGACAGTTTGTCCTGCGAGAAAGCCGAATGGACCAAGGCGGTATTGAACGCTCACGACGATGAGATCTCCTGGGGCGTTGCGCACTAGGTTCTCAGTCGGGTATACGCGGTTGCCGCCCACGATGTAAGCACCAGGGTGGAACCAGACCAGCACCGGCGCGGACGCGTTGCCTGCTACGTCCAACGACTGTGGGACATGTACGCTATCGCAGCTTCGTCAGTCTCTGCGTAGCATGAGCAGATACAGAAGTGACTCACTTCACGAACAGGCAATCCTCGCTTGAGTTATCTGGATCAGAGAGCTCGCCTATAGGAGGCACGTCTACGGCCTTTCCTCCAGCTGCGTGATACGTCGGTTCCGTAGACATCCCGAAGGCAACACCTCCCCAACAAGTTGGCGGCATAAGGCTCTCCTGGACACCGGTTGAAACCGTACTTGGTGCTTGCGGCGCGCTAAAACGTAGCTCGCCGGTAGGCGGCGCAGCGTAGCGGATACCGAGGAAGCTAGTGACTCCAGGCGTAAGACTGGCATTCGTTGCCGCATACGTTGCGTATCCCAGATCGACTGTAGGTCCGGCGGTGAGGAAGGTGCTTAGTAGAGACGTGCCGGTTAGGACGGCCTGCAGCTGGTCGTAGAGTCCCATGCGTGATCAGAGTCGGAGATGGACAGAACTCCGATACGTGTGCGTAGCGTTTGCTGTAAACATCGTCAGTCAATAAGTACATCTGGCACTCGTATGTCCGAATGCCAAGGCCCACGTTCCCAACAACGCAACGACCAGCCACCACCGGAGATGCGACAGACTACGTACTAGTGCTAGCGTCCCAAGTCGAAGAAAACGTCGCAGAGCTTTGACCAGCGCGGATCCTCTGCCGCGGCGGTATCGCCGTGGTTACTTCTGCGTCGATGATTGCGGTCGACGCACCAATGGCGGGATCCCTATTACGGAGTTTCCTGTAAGACTATAGTCGATTTGACTGGCGTTATGTCAGTTGAGAGCCATTGCGATGTCGATAAGGCGTAGAGCAATTGGTTGGTACTTCACTAGGTAGCGAGATGTTGTGAATGCAAGGCCTCCCATGTGCCGCAGGAAGTCGTCGAGTTTTTCTGCTAAGTAACGAGCTGCACCTGACCTGCTCCGGAAAAAAGACGCCGTATCATATGATACTCATCTCCCCGTCATGCATGGGCATAAGGTGGGATCGGTCCAGCCAATACACAAAAGTCGAATATAATTATAACTCGTGACGTGAACATGAAGGCGGAGTCTTCGGACACTAGACATTGACATCTAGAAAGCGGTATGATGAACGAATGGCAGGGAAGTTGAATGTTGTATCTGATGCCACGCAGCCAAAATGCCCACACGGGCTCGAGCTTGCAGTCATGGTGGTCGGAAGAGACATCCACTCGGCCCCTCGGGCACCCTCGGGTCCGACGGCATTTTCTTCGGCAAGTGCCGCGGACGCGATATACGACCTCGCTTGTGATCACGACTTCACTCAATCCACCACCTACGAAGTGGTACGGCTATCCCGTTGGCCTTCCCCATCGGAGTAACTTCTCCGTCTGCGAACTTGGCCGTCATCTTCCGCCTCATGTCGAGAAGAACGGTCAGTCGCTGCTTCAGGAAGCGCTGCTGATTCGCCAATGGAATTCACGGGGAAGGGATGTCCGTGTTACTCTGGAATAACGCTTCGGCTTGTGATCATCGTTACAGACCGAAAGCATAGAAAATGCTACATGGAACTCGCTCTGAGGTCAACACATGCGCGGGCGGACAATGAGATGTCTAAAGGTTCACCGCAGACCGCAGCCTCGGGAACCTCTGACTTGATACCCGTACTCAACATGCGGATTGAGGCGTGCTCTTCCAAAATTATCGACTGCGGCTATTCAGAGATCTGTTTGCGCAGATATGATGTGGCGAAACATCGGCTGACCCCGGGCGTTCTCCGACCCTTCATCGTTCTTTACCAGATGTTTCTGCGTCAGCGAGGCGCGCCTACCGAGACCGACCCACCTGCACTGTAGCTCTACCTCAGGGCTAGGAGTGCATGCGCTATCATGCTCACGCTCTTTGTCATCGCCTTCACGCTCGGCGCGGCTTCCATGATACATGCGGGCCGGATACACGCCCTGCAAGCCTCAAGCCTTGAGACTAGTATCTGTTGTGAGTAGTAGTGAGCTGTCGTCGACGTTGGCTTGCGATCTGACTTATCCAATGGGCTTGCAGGCCAACAACGCCAGAGGGCGTAGCGAGAACATGCATCGCATTATCGAGCTTAGAGCCCCAGCCCCGGCGTCGGGGATAAGCTTGTACGGTTTGTCACGAGCCGAACCTCGCTCTCGATGTGCGCGTCATATCTGGTGACATTCCGACAGCGCCGGTGGCATCATGCTTGCCCATACTGCGTGCACAGTCGGCATATCGCCTTGACTTGTAGCTGGGAACTCATCATACGATTTCCTTCGTAAAGCTTATCTTACGCCAGGAACCCTTGACTCATTGTAACAGTGTCTCCTGCAACATACCGTAGCCAGCGGGCATCTCGTTCGACGTCGAGGTCACGCGCTGACTTTCCCGTCGGCAATGGAAGGATGGACTTAACTGTGCATAGATCTCAAGAACTCGATCATATAATTGTGTTCTATCAGTGAGCTTGAGAATTGGTGCGCATATATCACGATGTTGCATCAAATGCAAGGGTTGCTGACTTGAAGTACAGCATTCAACTAGGACCGCAATCAGATGAATGCGACAACGCTCGCGCTGGGCACTCTGATCTCATACAACGCCCTTGAGAACTGGTGATAACTTTCTCCGCCATGACATCCGAGATCGACCAGTATCCCAATTAGACACCGCGGTACTCCCTTGTGAGACGCGCGCGTAGCCCTGCTAAGCGACAAGTATGGGTGCTTGCACAGCTGACACGTTCACCGACTGCAGAAGCAAAAGATTGACGATGCAGTGAAGGCTCAAAAACAGGATAGCATATAGTAGTACATGCATGTGGAGGACGGGTGACGGTACACAAGTTGCTCGCGAAGCGACGCGTGCCACGCGCCGCGCGTGGCGATTGCCGAGGTGTGGCGCCTATTGCCTCGCGCTCGCAGCCGGCGAAGTGACAGACGCCCGCGACCAGACGCTGCAAAGAGGCGGGTGCCCCCAGCTGGCATCCGTCCTGGGTTCGTCTGCAACTACCACCAGCCCCATCAGCCCGCCAAGCAACAGTGGTCGCCCCGCCAGCCCGCCGTGTTCTCAAGATGTCCACCGAAGTATCCGCCGCCAACGTCTCTCCTTCTGCGAAATCCTACTCTGAATGCGCTGTGCAAACTGATGTTCCTTCTCCACGTGTAATTTCCGTATCTAGCTCGTCTCCTCGCCGACTCGAAATGTCTTTTGACGATCCCGCCAACTCTTCTCTTCTCTTTTCTGACCTCGGTTCGCCGTCATCGGGCGCATATACCCAGAGCTCGCCGCGTCCCGCAACGGTGCAGCCCCATCGCCTCGCGAAGCCCCGCCTCGAACCGGCCCGCCCCACTAGTGTCAGCGCTGATCCCGGCCGTACTGTCTCTATGCCTGAGACCACGCCCGTCTTCCAAGTCAAGCGGGAGCTCAAGCAGGGTGCTCGCATCGTATCTATGCCCTCGCAGCCGGGCAATCCCGCCGCCGACAATCTGGGCGACCTCAGCATGTCTTCGGAGGGCGCCAGCGGCAATTCTTCATCTCTATATACCGGAACCTCACTCGCCTCCATTAGCGAGTCGGATACAAGTGGTACGTTCATCCGCTCTCTGCGTCGTGCAGCACCTTATGCGCCGTCGCCCGTTCTCGTAGACTCTGTCATCATCATCGAACACAACGACGGCCTCGCGGAAGGCTTTCTACGCCAGGCGACCATCAAGGAAGAGGTAGAAGAGCAGGAAAAGATGTCCATCGATGATCAGGGTATGTGTCCAACACGTCTGATCATACCTGTATACTGAGGTCAACGTACTCCAGGCTGGATCTCTTGGACGCGCTCGCCGCCTCGTCCCATCCCTGCTTTGCATGGCCCACTTTCTCTGCCGTATGCGCGTTGCCCCTCGTACGTTGAATATTGGCAGATTGAAATTGATGCTCGACACTAATCACCCTTGGCTCTAGTGGCGCAGAAGGTACCATCATCGATGAGCCCGAGAACCTGCCGCGTATGATATGGGGACTCGACTCAGAGAGCCAGGCTACAAAGTTCGAAGAACAGACTACAAGCCCTCAGCCACCGTCCTCGGTAGCCTCGCCCGCCCTCGCGCCTGAGATGTTCAAGCAAGCCGTCTCTGCGCCCGTCAAGATTTCTGCACCTCCCGCCGCTCATTCTTCTCCTATCGTTCGCAAGACCGTCCGCCCTGCTCGTGGTATCGATACTCATGCGCCGGTTATTCCCCTCCCCGTGGTGCAGGCAGCACCTCAGACACGCCAGGGCTTCGCATCGATGGGCAACATCGCGAACCACGAGTCTTCTGGTTTCAAGCGCGTACCTCCGCACACGTTCCACCAGCAGCCCATCCCGGAAGACAGCCACCAGCGCCAAGAGTCACGCGGTGCTCCTCGTCAGCCCAATGTGCAAAGCCAGAACCAAGGCGAAGTGGACGCATATACCAACCTCCCGCGTACGGTGAAGGCCCACGACTTCCCTCTATCTACAACCGTCGGCGCGATGAAGGTCTCCGCTCGCCCAGCTCCGGGATCTGCACTGCCGCAGATTGTCATAGAGCCTCGTTCGCCTGAGAACTTCGTCGCGCATAATCGGCCCACCGCCATCGAGCTCGCCCAGCAGTATCAACGTCAACTCGAGCACCAAGCACTGCGCAACATCAAGCCTTCCAGTTATCTTCCCACGCCTCCCAGCACAACCTCTCCGCTTTGGTCGTCGAACTTCTCACCGTATCCTGAATCACTTCCTTCGCCGTCGTTATCCGAAGCCCAGGCACTAGCACAGGCCATCCAACATCATCAGACCCAGCTGCGTGTCCTTGAGCAGTCGGAGCAACTTCGTCGGCTTGTTCACGAGCGACTTGAGGACATGAACTCTCACAGCGTTCTTGAACCCGCAGCGCAGATCAGCTCGCTTCAGGCCGGCGGCCGCCCAACGGCGCAAGTCGACTACTCTCAGCTCTCGAATCCGCAAGATCTCCTGGCCTTCCTCGCGCGCAATGAGCAGCTTCAGGCCGCAAATGTGCTCGCGCAGATGCCTGCGCCTAAGACGCGCACGCTCTCTGGACAGTCGGCTTCGTCGATGACATCAGCGGCTGAGCGCGAGCGTCGCCTTTCCTCGTCTTCCCAAATGAGCGCAGCGGGATATGGGCTTGCATCCCCCACTTCTCCAGACATCCAGCCTGGCGCTCGCGGTTATCAGCCGCGGTCGATCCCTCTTGCACGCCTGATCCAGCGCCGTTTATCTTCCGTGCCGGAAGAGTCCGACTCGTCTGCGACCATACGCGGTCGCTCATCATCACCGCCACCCGCTATCCATGGTCTCGGCCTCGAGTCTGACAAGCGCCAGTGGACGCATCGTAGCGACCGCGCACCTGGTGGCCGCATTCTCGCATATGATTACGTTGACCGACCGCCGCGTCCTGTCGAGATTGAGCGTGCTCCCCGCGGTCCTGATGAGCGCTCGTCGCGCGGATTCGATGGCGGACGTTTCTCACGTGGTCAGGCTGTTGAGCGTTCCTCTATCGGTTTCGACAGCAGCGAGCGCCAGCCTCGCGCGCCGGCCCCTGGAAACGATATCGAGCGGGCCAAGGTTCGCCTCCCGGCTCCACGCGAGGCTTCTCTCGATATGAAGAGCAAGCCGATTCGTGCCCCGCTTGGACCTCGCGTTGGAACGCCGAGCACGATGCGCACGCAGCCTAGCTCGACTGGCAGCGGACGCTCACAACCGCCTTCCTCCTCGTCCTCGCGCTCGCGAATCGTTGATGATCGCGAGACCGAGAATGATCACAGCGCAGCTCGCAAGAGGACAACCCGCGAAAGTACGCGCGGATCAGGTTCTTCCAGTCGGGAGAGCGGTGCCGGTGGCCATGGCCGCTCGCAGCGCAAGCCGGCTGGGACGGCCACCACTGGGCGCGGTTAGATGCCCACACCAGTACTAATGTCACAATAAGCTTTGACACCCCATTTGATACATGTACGAGCTCACGAACCTTTATCCTCGATAGTATAGCCATCGCATCTCTGTCGCCCGTTTTCTTGTCGCTGCCATCGCAAAAGCCAACCCATTCTGCATCCCGTTGTTTTCATCATATCGCGCAGTCCGTTTTGAACAGCCCTTCTTTACATTCGCAACGCCGCTCGGAATATCCACTCGTAACCACTCACCGTGTCGTATAACTTCCGCAGAATACTCCGTCGCATACGTTCTTGTTAACATCGTTGTACCACTCACTCGCAGAATACTCGTCTTTCGGACCGATAGTCTTTCGTACTCCAGTCGATCGCATCTCCGAATTGTCCTTATGTAGCAGAGAAATAGTAGCCATCGCATTTCATATGCGCAAAACAACACGTCTGGTGTACATTGAACCGCGGAATTCGAACAACGACTTACTACGACCGCTTAGCCTGCTTGACAATTTCTTCATCGCCGCTGACGAGCTCCTCCTCCTCCTCCTCTGCGTCTTCCTCCTCTTCCTCCTCGCTACTTTCCTCGTCTTCCTCGTCATCCTCCTCGTCTTGCGCATCGGGATCAAAGTCAGCGTCATCCTCGTCATCTTCATCGTCGGCGAGATCTCCGATCGTACCCTTCTTGGGCAGCGCAGTGCTGGATCCGGTGGCACGCGGGGACTTTGCGGCGTTCACCTGCTTGACGATCTCCTCGTCGCCGCTGACCAGTTCGTCTTCCTCTTCTTCGTCCTCGACTTCCTCTTCCACCTCCTCGTCATCCTCCTCTTCCTCATCGTCGTCGTCGGCTTCCTCAGCCTCAGGGTTGAAGTCGCCATCTTCCTCATCGTCATCGTCAAACTCTCCCGCAATAAGATCGGCGGTGGTGCCAGTGGGCTTCTTGGGCGTGGCATCGGAGACGGAGAGATCCTTGGTCTGGGCGGCGAGCGCGTCGACATCAGTCGAGGCAGCCTATTGACGAGATCAGCCACTGTTTATTGTATCTATCGCGGAGGCAGACCTTAGATTGACTACGAGTCTCAGGCATGATGGGGTATCTGGGTTGGGTATAGGTGGTGATGGTCGTGGTGGTTCGAGTTCAAGATGGTTGAAGTTGAATTTCGAGCAGACGCAACGTGCCACCCGGCCGTTGACATCTGCACCCATCTAACGGCGCACGTTGTATCGACACAGTGGCATTGGATTCTCAAAGAACGTTCTGACAATGGGGAATGGAAGCGATCTCAAGAAACATGCGCCCAGAAAGGTTCGTCAAACGCGCAAACCGCGTTTGAACATGGTCAGGTGATCGCGTTCAGCAATATTTTGAAGTATTCATTCCTCGCAAGCAGTAGGACTACGATAACGTCAATATACAGCCCGGACAGCCAGAGTGCCTTCACTCTTCCTCCTCCTCTTCCCCAGTGGCATCCAGGACCCAACCATGTTCGTGCTTAGGCAGAGGCACAATCCTGACGTCGGGTGCAGCGTACTCGGGCCCCATCATCCGCCAGCAGGGACCACACATATGCGCCGGACTCTGCCCCAAACGCAGATCTCCCAGCACAGCATAGAGCGCTGGAACTTTACCGCATGCGATACACAGCGAAAGGCCTACGGGAGCCATATGCGTCGTCAGCGGATAGCCAGCGGTGTCTGGCACATCGGTGGAATGTGGCTGCCAGAACCTGAGGACGCATCAGTTTGGAGTTGCTGGAGGGGTGAACAGAAAGACACGAACCTGATCTGGTCGAAGACGATGAAGTGTTCGCAAGCACCTTCGTGCAGCATCCAATAAGGCTCGTTCAGGCGTATAGCTAGACTATCGAGCCGAGTCTGATGCATCGCTTCACCTTTCTGCGGCGGATCCGACAACTTATCGATGAGCTTGCTGTAGAGCACCATTGAGTATGAAACCCAACTGTTATCTCAGATCGTGAACGCACTCTGAGTAGTCGCATTCGCTCAGCCCATCTCCGTATGCGACGCCTTCGATGACCATGACTGCACCGAGAGACTCCGCGCGCTTGTCCGCGTCATATCCGTCTGGCGTGCCCGTCTCAGCAGGCAACTCGTTAGTCGCACACGGGATGATGTCATACAAGTTCCCCAACGTCTGGCGTCCTAGCAGTATGTGTTGCGAAAGACGCGATACGGTATGCCAAGTGTATTTGCCGCGCGCGTAGATGCTGGCCGTAATCACGACGTCTCCGGCTTTGGGTAAAGTACCGTTACGTGTAGATTTCTGCCCGACAGTCAGTATGTGATATGAGTGTAGAAGCAACTATGGACATACAATCTTGCGAATCGCATTCCTGTCCTTGTTCATACCTCCACGGATGAACAATGCAGCTCCATCAGGTATCCTGCGCGCAACAGTCAGAAAGCCGTTATTCGCACCGCACATGGCGCATCTCGGACTTACGGCCAGCACTTCAGCGCCACACCATCGAGCTTATCCTTAAATGCGCGCGTCTCGGATGTAAGGTCGGCATTCTCCTTCAACTCGCGGCCTTTCTTCCGGCTTCTGGCCCGCATCTTCGTATCCTCAAGGGCACGCAGGGTGCGCTCATGCGGGCCCAAAGCTAAGACGAATCGCCGAGGATCGTGAGCCGCTTCCTCCATGCCCTTCTTGAAGTCATCTACACTACGAAATGTTAGCCTACGATAACTATAGTAGTAGGAGTGAGCGTCACACCTGCACTCGGCTTCGATCTGTTCAAGCTTCTCGCGTTCAATCCCTTCGAGAACAGCATCCAGCTGCGCCCAGGCGCCTTCTAATTCAGCAGAAGCATCCGGTAGAGCACCAACCTCGATGAGCTCAGATGGTGGTCCAAAGATAGACTCGCTAACGTCCGAGACGGCGGAGTAGTTCATGGCTGTACCGTCATGCGCATAGCCGAGGTCATGGTCGACGCGAAACAAGAGCTGCTTCCGGGCGGCATTGCGCAAGTCACGCACGGCGCGTTCGCGGCACCTTCCGTACTCCTGCTGCGCAACCCGACGAGCGGAGGTCTCCCCACAGAGTCTAGACAACGGCGGCGCCGCAGTAACAGCTTGATTATCCCCACTTCACCTCCACACAAAGTCTAGACCTCACGCAAAATGCGATGTCCCAAGGAAGAACTAGTGATAGACGCAGCAGTAAGCGATACATAGCATTGAACCGCGGTAAGATGGTAATATATGTAGCAAGGTAGCAGCCCAGTGCCCGAATGACAACGATAGCAGATTCTCAATGAGTGTGAATGTGAGTGTGCAGTGTGACCAAGTCCGTATCCAAAAGAGATGAAGCGCTAGTGCAGTAATAGTACAGAGATGTGCATCGACCGCAGTCGACGTGGCAGTCCAACGTTCAACCCTCTCAGTCCGTCAACGTCCCCCCAACCTCAGCGACACAACAGCGCCGACCCTTCGCAAAGGGCTGGTGTCATGAAACGGGCTCGTCCAGCGAGAGCCTGACCGGGCTTAGGCTTGTGGCGAGAGAGATGTGGCTCTCTCCATGCCCGCCGGCAGGCCGCTTGCCATAGCCAACCCATCCAAGCATACGCCCAGGCGCGCTGTAATCGGGCACCATGTTCCAACCGCCGGTGAACCATCTTGCGATAATGCTGGATATGTTCATCGCGTCCTGCGCGACGGCAGGCATTCTCAATATGTCCGCTGCCGCATCCTTCGTCGCTAAGTCGAATGTCCCGGTGAAGAGAGCGTCGAGGCTGCAGTAGATCGGGCCCTGCGTTGTCCTCGCCATCGAAAACATGCGACTTGGATGCGATCCCGTCGCGTGCGAGATAGACATGTTCAGTCCTGCGTTGAAGGTATTGGGGTGGATCTCGAAGTGAGGGTGATGTTTGCGCGTTGAGGTACATTGATCGGAAAGGACAATGTCGGCGACAATTGGACTGCAAAAAGTACCAGTCAGACTTGGTCAAAGTGTGCGGACTGCGATCGAACGTACGCATTGCCCGTATTCAATGAACAGTGGGTAGGCGCTTTGCAGGTATCGTCGTTGAGCAAGAAGATGTCGGCCTCAATGGGACTATGAGAGAATGTGAGAAAAACATCCTGCATGACCGATATGCCGAAAGACGCACCCGTTCACCGTGTCAACTGACAGGACCTGCGAAACATTAAACCTTCCTGTGACGCTTGAACCAGAAGTCCTGACGACGAGTGTCTGCGCATGTATTCCCTAGCACTGCTTTCAGCGGGGGATCTTTCTCGACAACAGCCACCGAACGTACGTCGAAGGAGATCGGTGCGCCAGAGCCCTCGATAACAACCTCATCGAAGTGCACTGCAGAATCGAGCGCGCCATACACCTGGTCGAATGTCGGGAAGCAAGTCGCAAAAGTCGAGATCGAGATGGGCTGTTCGCGCTGCGGAAAGAGAAGCGTCATATTTGTCTCGAGAACATCCTCTTTCCACAGGTTGTACGGCAGCTGCGGAACGCAAGTAAAAGGTAAGTATGAGATGGCTGTGTCAGAGAAGAGCGCCGGAATTGATCACGCACTCGGAGAGTAATGACCGATGTATTGGCCGTCTGCGTGTGGCAGATGCTGAGGGCGTGAAAGAGATCTGGCCGGGAATAGCGTACATCCGCGGAAAGCACGAGGTCCCGCTGAGAGGCGTCAGGGTTAACATCGAATGTCATATGCCCTGATAGCCCTGGCGCATCCGTCCAGTTGAGGTGGCCATCCGCGGATAATTGCAAGACCGGTAGAGGAGGAAATGTGAAGGCGAGACTAGAGAAAATGCGAGCCGTCAGAATTCATCGACTGCACCAAAAAGAGTAATAGTGGAAGAAGCCATCATCCTTGCTTTCCCAGGGACATGACAGGAAGAGCGCACGAAGAAGGTTGAAGAGTAAGACTCACGAGGCAATGTAATGGTAGGGGTCGTCGGGATCTGTGGTCAGGGTGTGTTTGTCCTCCCACTTGTTGCACTCGAAAGTCGCGTTCTCTGCTGCAAGCAGAGCCATGTCGACTTGCGTTGCTGAGTGGAAGGGGATGGAGAGTATCAACGGCTTGCCGCCGCCATCGTCTCCGCCTCCATGGCCTCCTTTCCCGGACAGTTTCTGTTATCAACGTGTGAGGTGGTGATGCGATGGAGAATCAGGCACGGCCACTGACCCATGCCAGGATGGGGACGCCGACGAGACCGACGATGACAGCATAGGCTATGAGCGCCCACCACAGTATTCGAAAGCAGCGAGTCCTCGCAAACGATTTCGTGCTCTTTCGGACGGTGGCAAGTACTCCTCCGTAGAACTGGGCCTGGGAAGTCTCGTAGTCTGGAAGTACGGTGGGCGAGGGCGAAGTGGGACGCTGGGCTTCTGGGTCGTGGTTTGAGCTGGAGCCGTTGTGTCTGTGTGTGGGAAGAAGAGCGCGATCGTCTCTGAGTTTTGGCTGCTGTTGCTCTTCCTGCTCCCTCAGGATCATCGCGAGAGCTCGAAGCGACGGGAGTGACGACCGGGATGATGGGCAATATTTCCGGGTTTATCTGAGTCGTGCAGCGTTACGCAGTAACGTGCGGCAGAGCCCAGAGTAGAGCTGATGTACGGCAATAAGCACGGGCGAGCGAGTGTACAGGTAGAGAGCGAGATGGGCGTAAGAGGCAAGAGAGACAACGCAGGCACCAATTTCGGTGCTAGTTCCCGCGGCCCGACGATCGCGCGCCTCGTGCTACACATTGTTCTTCTTTTCCGTCTCGACCTTCCTGTTCTTCGTCCACGCACTCATGACGGCTTTACGATGCCCCATTTCTTCCTCTATACAATGTCTTCCGAGTTTGCGCCCTTCGTGACCGAAGTCATCGAGCTCAATTGCCGCTTGTATTTCCGAGCTACATCCTTTTTGCCAATTGATCCGATTGTCGTCAACTGGCTCTATGAACGCAGCCCGTCACGCTAGAAAGAATACGACCCTTGTGCTGAGACCGGACTGGATCTACTCGAAAGCTGAGCTGAGCGCTCTCAGCTCGCAGATTGGATCAACTTTACTAGTACCTTGAGTCGACCTCGCCTGGTAAGTCGTTATAGCAATATCCGCCTTACGAGGTCGATGTGCGACGAGGCGATTACGATCGAGCTCTAGAGACTACTCTTATCTCCCCCAAATAAACGTCGGTTTTGACATGCTAAGGAGATTTCTAGGCTATGCCTATAGCGATGACCGTCTGGATCTCAAACTGACAACAGTTGCTGTATCCACATCCTTGCCAATGGTGATGCGCGAGCGGTGCTATGTACCCTACGGCAATGCCAATGGGCCGCGACAGTGCAAGACCCTTGCGCACGCCTTCAACCAACGATGGCGCCTTGCAACATCGTCTACGAACTAATCTCCACTAACTGTGAACCGCATTCTTTGTCTGCTTCTGTCTGTTTCGCTCAAAGCCTGATGTGCCCTCAGCCTCACAACCACAGGTTTGGCTGGATATGCGCGGCGCTGCACATGAGAGGCTTGTATGCCCAAATCGCGCTGGTTCTTCGTATAGGCGGCGTGAGTCTCTCTCAGTGTCGATGGCGGTCCGCACCCAAGAGGGTGAGCGAGGGCCACTTTCTTAGCGCAAGTGCGGTCGCGTGAGGAATTACTATAACCGGCAGAACCCCGTGAGCCGATCTTGCGCACAGTACCTTCTAGTCACTACGCCTGCTAAGTCTACACAAAATACTCGTTCTAAGATGTCACTGTTACAGTAGATGGAACCGCAACATTGAATACATATCGCGCATCGGAACCGAACTTTCACTTCCGGTCGCTTGATATCAAGCAGTAGTATCAGTACTACGTGCATCTTTGACAGTCGACAGTCTGGGAATCTACTCGCTGGCTGCTTGGACAGATGAGGAGAGATCCGAGATGTCCGAGCGCATCTTGACAGTTAAAATGATCGCGTGTGACGGGGTCGCGTTCAATTGACGCGACGCGCGACTTTGTCTGTAGACCCGAGGACCACTGCGCCGTGCATTGTGAACTCCATCAGTAGACCCTGTGCAACTTGCCACGTCCGGCGATGGGTGTGTACGGCCGGAACGAGCCCGCTGAGAGCGCGCCTCACGGCCTCGGTCAAACCTGTGCGACCGAGGCCACCATCGAGAGCGCGTCCACGTGTGCGCGTAACGTGGAGGCGCGCTTGAAATCAGGATTTCAAGTCGGTCCTCCTTCGAGTTAACCGCCACTTACTTCTCGTGCCCGCCGCCGCACTACTTCTGGGCTACGTCTATAGCTAGAGTCTGACTTTTCTCCGGGCTACTTCGGTGTTATCCTGCGGGTTTCTCAGTTGCTAGATGCGACCGAACATTGTTCTCGCGCTTGTGCTCGACTGGGCCGCTGCTTATGCATCAGCTTCGAGTCTCGACAACAATGCGCGTAGCTTTCTAGGCGATGCGCTCGTGCGCAAAGATCCACTGCAGACCGTGCTTGACCACACACCTGCGAGCGTGCCGTCATGCGAGCCATCTGTACGTACCTATTGGCGTTAGCGCGCGTGGACGCGCACTGACCGGAGCCTCTGCAGCCGACGGGACCCATAGAAATGACGATGTGCGACTACGAAACGATGGAGAGTGTGAATCCCGAGTTGTACGAACAGTTGCACGCACTTGTAGAGACGCCGTTCTTCCGCTACTTCCGGGTGAGTGTTGCTCTACACAATGCAGTCTGCAGTATACTGACTTTTGAACAGGTAGACTTGTACCGAGATTGTCCATTTTGGGACGAGGACTCTCTCTGTATCAACGAGAGTTGTAGAATTATCACGGTCGAAGAGGTGAGTATTACTTATACGATGGATGCAAACAGGAACCTAACGGTCTCATAGAGCGATATTCCTGAACCATGGAGGGCGAAGGCGTTGAGTAAGCTCGACGCGAAGAGCCAAGAAAACGTCAGTGCCCATAACTCGACATCGACTCTCTATTGACATATTCCGCAGCGCACAACCCTACCTGGGTGCTACTATCGCGACTCTGACTTCTGCTTTTTGGACGATGACACTGGTATGTCTACCATACACGCCAAGTTGACTTCTACTTATGCGCTTTCTAGAGGGAGATTACGTTGATCTCGCTCTCAACCCTGAACGATTTACTGGATATGCGGGTATCTCGACCAAGAGGATATGGGAGGCCATTTACCAGGAGAACTGTTTCGGCGACTCGGAGCTTAACTTGATGAACGAGCCGTCGAAGGCTGCAATGACGATGCCGGATACCCTCACAGAGCCCTTGCATCCTGATAGCGCCGGATCAGAAGGCGAGCAATGCGTTGAGAAGCGGGCGTATTATAAGATCATTTCCGGCCTGCATGCCTCTATTTCCACCCACATATGTCTGGAGAACTTCAACCAGCGTACGGGTGAATGGGTAAGTCGCTGCTATATCAGTTGAACCGAAAGAAGGGATCTAACGCGCATATAGGGGCCTGACCTCCAGTGCTTCGTCAATCGCGTAGCCTCGCACCCAGAGCGTCTACAGTACATCTACTTCAACACTGTCCTCCTTCTCCGCGCCGTCGCACGCCTCGGCCCATACCTGAACGCGTACGACTATTGTGCGTCAGCAACACATGACGAGCACACCCTGACTCTCGACTCCGTTCAACGAGTGGTCGATCTCGCGAAGATTGCGGGCAAGTTTGACGAGACGGTGTTATTCGCCGGTGCAAATGCCGCGGTTCTCAAGGAAGAGTTCAAGCAGCACTTCCGCAACGTCACGCGTATCATGGACTGTGTCGGATGCGACAAGTGCCGGCTGTGGGGCAAGGTGCAGACCACTGGTGTCGCGACTGCTCTCAAGATCCTCTTTGAGATGGACGAGAAGGCGCTAGAGTACGTCAGCAGGCTGCTCCCTCACTATATGATGCTAATGCGCTCATAGCCCGCGCCTCAATGCCAACCTACTCTCCCGGACGGAAGTTGTTGCTCTCCTCAACACACTCCATCGCTTCTCCGAGTCGCTTCATGCGACAGAACTCTTCCGCAAGATGTGGCGCGAGACGTCTGAGTCCGAATCCGCGTCCTTGAAGCGCGACGCTGAGAACGCTCTCCGGCCACCAATTCCGTCGAATGGCACCTACGTGCCGCCAGCGTACTTTGTTGGTCGCGTCAAGGAGTTCTGTAGAGAGGGAACTCGCAATTGTGTTGCATTGCTATTCGGCTTCATCGAGGCGATCACTCAGACAGTGGGCTCCTTGTTTAGATTGTCAGGCAAGGAGGATGGACCGCACGCAGAGTTGTAATCATCGGAAGGATGCTTTAACCGTTGTTAACATATAATTGTACATTATCACTATCTGGACATTCACATTTGCAATATTATTACGCGGAACTCTTGTCGCTGAGGCATATTGCGCCGGTATTAGCGTGCCACAGGAGCGATTGTTCAGTACCCCTACCGCCATCGTCATCCTTCTGTAGCGATATACTTAGAAGTCGCTTATGTATGTGAGTATTCGCAGAACACTGGGTTTCGGCCCCCGCCACGGGGCCATCATCAGGAGCTTGAGGCCAGCTCGACCCAGTGTATCTCCACGCCGTTTCTCTTACATCGGTATCATCGATCCGCCAGGTCGTGCCCGCGCAACAGTCAGTCCAGCAAGCCCGGCAAATGACCGCATACGCGCGTCGCTCGCAGCAGGCCGCTAGACCACCGTCACTCACCCCAGACCTCGCGGGCAGACGCAACGCGCACTACAACCTGGCCAGGGTCGCCATGCGCGTCGCCGCAACGCGACAAAGTGGGTTCTCGGACGCCCTCAACCCAAAGGGAGGACGCTAGGGCTCCGAGTTCTCGCGGGGCGAATATGCATGGCGCACGCCGCACGCCATGCCATCCCCGGGGCAAGGACTCGAACTGTGCCAGCAGCTCGAGCCGGAGCGCCATCGCGTCTGGCAACACGATGGCGCCTCCGGGTGTCGCCTCACCCGGATGAGCGTCTCTTCCACATCCCGGTCCTGAGGATGTGGCAGCGTAGCCCGCTGAGGAAAGCGATTGAGCGGGCGGAGGCTTATATATCGGATGCATGCGGTGGCTCGCAGAAGAGTGGTTGGATGCCTCGAGGCATCCTCAACCCCTGCAGGCGATACAATAGAGAACAAAGAGAGTAGTGGCAACAATACAAGACACGAGGTTTGGTAGGGTCATTTTGTATATTGTTCTGCTGCGAGGGCACGCCGAGAGACTGGAGTGGCACTGTAGAAGCTCTTGGCTGTGAGTAGATCGCGTATAGGTGGCCTCCCATGACGAGTACGGGAGAGAGGGAAAGAGAAGGGGAATCGTGAGTCCGAAGCCTGGAAATGACAATGAGTGCGGGGAACTCTAGAATGTTATCAATCTCATTCAAGCGTATCATGGTGGTCGAAGCCAGGGCGGCGAGCGGCGGTATGGCCAGGGCCTGCCGCCGGGACGATTAGGCCGGACGTCGGGTTGCCGCCTGTCGCCGCCTCGCGCTTTCCTCTCAACCACAAGGAGGCCGTCGTAGGCTCGTCCTCATCTGGATGTAGTATGCAATCATCCCAACACGATACCCTCTCAACGATCAGTATGAAAACACTCTCAGGCCGCTTCTTCATGTTCGCAGATGGCCTTGACAACGGATAACCACTCCACATCAGCGCATGCGGACGCGGACGATTCTTGCGGATACCGGGATCAACCCTCTGGTAACTCTAACTTTTCTGGGAAGCCTCTGTAGCTCGATGCCGCAGGGACAGACCGGCGCTCGGCCTTAAGATCCTTCGGATGCCATGGAGACCACTCGGCGCTTCTGAAGCTTGCCCGTGAAAGTGATCTTATATACTCCAGCGCTTTGCAGATCATGATTGCCCACACTTTCCTTCTCCTTTGACTGCGTTCTCGCTGGTTTTCTGTCTGACACGATCCCTCACGACATGCCTGAAGGCCATACCGAAGGAAACCTGAACGTAGTCGCGATGTGCGTTCATCCTGACCTCAAGGGTCTCGTCCCTGCTAATCCTTGAAACCAGCCGCCGTGGGTGGTCGCGCAATTTTACTCTGCCACCTGATGAAGTCGCCAAGATGGACTATGGCACGCTCGAGTCTGTCCTCGAGCTCAACACTCTTAAGTTGCGCACGGGTCGCCTTCGCATCTTCGTCGAGAACCCTGCCGGCTCAGGCACGTACAACCTCGTCCGCCGTTGGGACAACGACGACTCCCTCTACTGCGTGCTCGTGCGCAACTTTTTCACTGAGCGCATGAACGAGGGGATTGTGACCACTCTTGATGTTCGTGACGAGCCCGAGGAAGCCCGGGCCAACGAAGGCAACGGCGGCACTTTCAAGGCCGATCGCGCTCGCGAGTGGCTTAAGACCCGCGCACTCAATACGCGCAGTGGCGTTGGTGCGTCGTCTACGACGCCATCTGGCGCCCAGACTCCTGCGGATGACGGGCAGCCTGGCGAGGAAGTCAGTTCACATCGACGTTATCTCCTGTGCTTCGCTGACATTGTACTTCTAAGACCGCAAGTCCCGCAGCGCACAACGAGACTCCCTCCACGGCTGCCAACGGCAGTGGTTACTTCTTCGGCCTCTTCAAGGGAGGAAACGCGGCAGGCACTCCCCCGGTTCCTCCTCCTAAGGACAGTGGCGCCGATGCCGCTGCAAACTCCGACTCTACTTCACAAGCCAACGTGCCACCGTCTCCGCCCCCGAGCGACACGGAAAAGGAAGAGGATATCCTGCGCGCTGTGAGTAGGATGCCGGTTCTATTCCCGCAGTGATTGACGCTCTTCTTAGCGCGGCTGGAAACCCATGGTGCGTCGCCTCACGCGCATGCGCGTGCCGCGTAACGGCTCGTCGCATGAACCTCGTCCCGAAGCGGATATCATGGAAGAGGGTGACGGAGAGTACATCGAGTACCCTGACCCGCTCGAGATGAGCGCAGATGCTCTTGCCACCCCCAACACTCCCAAGAAGCAGCGCCTCTTCAAAAGGATCCCGGGCGCGGATAGTCCGTTCCTCAGCCCCAAGAAGTCAAAGAAGGACATCAAGGGCAAAGGCAAGGCGGCTGAGGTGACTATCGTGAAGAACCCTGAGGACGCTATGCCTGCACCTGTGGATGATTCTGCGCCCGTGCCGTTTCCCTCCTCTGATCCCAGCTCTTCGGCTTGAAGGACGTGCTTTCCGCTGTTCGGACCCCGCATCTCTACTACGACAGACTACGCGCGCGCTACCCACACTCATCCTAGTCACGAACTCTCATGCGCGCGCCACCCTGCGAACCCTTATCGATATCCCTCAATCCCATTACCCATAACCCTCGTTGTCTATAGCTCCCCCACTCCTTCCCTCATCTCCACGACGATATCACCGCTCCTTTCCTCCCCGGTCACCTGTCCTACCGTCCTTTCGTGCTTCTGTGGACACTGGTCTCACACTCTTTATGCCTATCCTTTCTTTGTTGTCTGTACTGTAGTTTAGTTGTCCATAATCTCAGGTCTAATTCGTTTCCGTCACTATCACGTGCATTTTTGGAGCATGAGAGGCTGGGCCGACTACTGTAGTCCTCGATACGCTCTTGCTTCGTACAAGAGATTCAGCTCTGCGGCTACCACTTCCTGTGACGCAATAGTGCACAGATGCGGGATGCATTCAGCGGATGCTGTGCTTCGAGGGTGCAGAGAGGCCTAAGCGGGCTCATCGATATCCAGCGTGATATCGACATCATGAGCATGTAACTCATTATAGCTGATTGTCAAGAGACGGTAGAAGAAGGAAACGTTGCATGTGGTGGTCGAGAGAGCTCGTTGCAGGCGCGGTGACGCGGCCGGCGTGTTCCCGGTGTGTTGCGTGACATAACGCGTAACGGGTCGCGTATGTGGCCCAACCGTGGTTCTGACCCTTGCCGTTCGCGTCTTTCCCTCTCGCAACCACCGCGGCTTGACATACTCGAAGTCTCCTGCTGTGCTCCATATAGCTATCATATTGGTCTTAGGCTGCTATGGATAACTACACTCGTGCCGTCGCACGAGTAAGTGCTGCTCTACGCGCGTTGAAGAGAGCACCCGAGTCCTTGCAAGTAGCGTACGCGAAGGATTTCGTTGTAGAGATTGTGCGCAACTGGAATTCGATTGAATTTAAATGCATACTGACACTGACTTATGTAGTGGAAAGCTCGTACCATGCGCCGGGAGCGGAATCTTCCGCGCTCGTCTTTCATACTCGCACTCACTCAGATGGTCGCCCGCTGCAAACAGCCCGCGGGCCCTGATACCGTACTCGATGTCAAATGCTTTGTCGAGGAGATCAGAGCATTTGATATGCCTCCGAAGGAAGAGTTTTACCAGGACTTGGGTGATGATCAATGGTGGCTTGCGCTTCGTAAGTAACGCACAGCCTAGTCTCCGTGATAGAACACGGTAATAATAATGTGTACGATAGCGATGCGTGAGGCCATGTCAAACACTTGCCCTGTGCCACCGGTTGCAAAAGATGTATTTTCCACTCTCATTCACACATCAGAAACCAGTCTTCTGAACGGCTCCCGGGCTAGCATTGACGGCCGAACCGTCGGCAAGCGTCGTGAAGAGGTTCCTGCCACAGATAGCGAGGTCATACGTGCCAACAAGCGCTCAGCACCCGATTTCAATGCACACATGGTCGATGGTTTACCTAAACCCGATCCTGCGGAGGAACCTGGTGAGTTTGGACAAACCTTTCTGTTGTGCCTTGACTTATTTAGACTCGACAGAGGGGATGGTGTTCAGACAAGACTGTTCTATTGAGTTGACGCCGTCCCGCCAACCATTTCCTGGCTTCAATCAAGAACAGTTGGACCGAGCGGCAAGAACTAGGTACTTGATCTTGAAAAAACAAGCGAAAAGACTGCGCAAACAGATCATAGCTTCGGCTGGCGATTACACATGCCCTTTCTATGCACGGACCGGTCAGCCTTGTAAAGAGAGGGCAACCGCTTCACTAATCGTATAGGCGCACTGTCCCGCGTGTAAGTACAAGATCTATCGGTGTTATCACTCCACGTCGCGCTTATATGTACTTTTATTAGTTTCGACAACCATTCCGCCTTTCTGAATCAATCCTTGTCAACTACTAAGATCAGTCCCATTCGTCTCCAGTTACTCGACGTAAGAACTGAAAATGTAGAAGAGTGGTTTCGACAACTGGAGCAGACGCTAAGTCCCACGTTGCTCCCACGTAGTGATCAAGCCTTCCCGACATCCATGCAACATGGCTGAGGGTCTGATCAATTCCGAGCACGATTAGATTCACGTCCTGTATACCGCGCGCACTAACATGGACAAAAAGACTGTTTTGGCAACGTAGAATCCACAACAACATATTATTCTCCTTCGAGTCAGCGAGTCCATCCTATGATATTCCACATGAGCTGTACGATATATTTTTGTGCTGAAGCAGCCTTCCTCCTGGGATATGGACCCGTGTATACCACACCTCTGGTAAATCACAAACAACAACAACGGCTAGATCCCTCTCCCTATCTCAGCATACACCGCTCAATACTCGCGGTCGCGGTCAACACCACGTCCCCGTCCCCTTCCACCACGACGCTCGCCCCTCGGCGCACCCGTCGACGCATCATTCACAATGCGCAAGATAGCATCCTTAGCCTCCTCAATAGCCGTCTCAGTACCCATAATAACAATCGTGTTATCATCGCGGCCAACAGTGATGTCCGCGCCCGTCTCGCCGTGCATGCGCGCGATATTCGCGCCCTTGGAGCCGACGATACGCGGGAAGCTCGTGCGGTCGGGCAGAGTGAGGAAGCCGACGTGGCTCATACGCTCCGCCTTGGCCTGCGCCTCCGCGATCAACTTCTTCGCGCGCTCCAGTCCGGCCTCGTCGCGCGCCTTGAGGGTCCACGTTGCCTCGCCATCCTCAGCGTCGGCATAATTCTCCGCCGTCTCCCACTGTATGCCCGGTGCTGCCTCCTCCGTGTCGTCGATGCGCGCAGCGGGTGCAGCGCTGCCGTTTGAAGGACGAGGCGGTACAGCAGACTTGGACGGCCGCGCAGACTCGTCCGTGTGGACACCGAACGTACGCAGGGTGCGGAAGAGGTTGCCCTGCTGAGTGATAGCGTGGTGGTACTTGAGCTGGACGGTGACGGTGTCCGTGACGCCCTCGGGAGCAGCGGATTTCGCGGTAGCCTTCAGGTCCTCAATAGCCGCCTCGATGTTCGCGCGCGAGCCAGAGATCTTGACAAGATCCTCACGCGGCACATCCGCAAGCTCGTCCGCGTTCTCCGGCGTGCCCGCAGAGTTGTATGCGTGAGAGCCGGGGTACTGAACCTGCACGCCGTGCTTGGCCTGGAAGTCGGTCAGGTTGCGACCGCCACGGCCGATGAGCGCGCGGTGCGCCGAGGCCGGGATTGCAACACCGAGGGTGACGCGGTCCTTGAGCTCGCCCACGATCTTCTCCATCTCTGTGCGGAGCTTCTCGACAACCTTCTTGTCACCGCGGAGGCGAACCTCGTCGTTCGGCTCTTCACCCTGACGCGGGAAGCGTACAAGACCAGCCTGCGCCCTGGGCTCCGACGGCCCACCGCAGCGCGTGATGAGCTCCTTCAGACCCGAACCGCCGGGGCCGATGAGCGAGCGGTGGAAGCGCGCTTCGATGTTCAGAGTAACCGTGATCTCATCCGCCGCCTGCTCAGCAATGGCCAAGATAGCCTTTTTCGCCGTCGCAATCGCCGTCTTTGAACCACGAAGAGTAATGCCCGCAGTGCCGGACGCCTCTTCGCTCTTGTCCAGGTCGATGATAGCGCCAGACTCGTCCTTGATCTCGTTGATCGTCGCGCCCGACTTGCCGAGGATGCGCGGGATCGCCTTGCTCGGGATGGTGAACTTGGCGACGTTGTTATTCTCCTTCTCGAACTCGACAGCATCGAGCAGCTCGGACTTCGCGTGCGAGACACCCTTGCGGCCACCCTTGATGAGCACCTCGTCGGCCTTGAGCGTCTCGCGGGTACGGCCGCCCTCGCCGGCCTCGCCAGACTCGCGCGGGAAGGTGATCTTGACACCGTACTTCTCCTCGAGACGGATGACGTACTTGCCCTTCTCGCCAATGAGACCTGCGTGGTATTGGACGGGAATCTTGAGCGTCTCCTGCGCCTCGTCCGCGAACTTCTCAACCTGAGCGAGGATGCGACGCTTGGCCTCCTCAACGTTCTCCTTGCGACCGGTGATCTATACACAATGTGTTAGCGCTCGCTAACACGGGTCTTTGCAGGTAAATATACCTTGGTGTGCGTCTTGGCCTTTTTCTTTTTGCCGTCGTCGCCATCATCGAAATCAACCTTGACACCAAGCGTATCGCGGAGCTTGTTGACAGCCGATCCCTGAGCACCAACGATACGGGCAACATACTCGCGGTCAATCTCGAACTCGACCGAGTAGCCACTGAGAATCTTGTCCTCCTCAGCGTCCTTGACGATAGTCTGGATCTCCTTGACAGCGCGGTCGACATCGCCGCTCGCACCGCGAACGATGATGACATCGGCATGTCCGGACTCGCCGCCGACCTTGATGGACAAGGCCCGCTCCTCGCCAATGAGCGCGTTGAGCGTCGTGCCATTCGGACCCGTCACGGCGTCGTGCCACTTGCGCTCGACCGGGACCTCAACGGTCTTGACATCCGCAGCGTCGCGCACCCACTTGGTAACCTCCTTCTCGACATCCTCAAGCTGCTTCGCCTTCTCAACGGGAGAGGGCGACGCGTTCGGTGAAGTAGGGTCGTAGACGAGGAGAATCGCGCTCGTCTCCTCCGACTCGGGCGGGAAGAGCAGCAGGACGTTGTTCGTGTCGTGGAAAGCCTTGATCTTCTTCGCGTGCTTGGCCTGGATTAGCTTGTGCACGAGCCAGTCTGCCTGAACCTCCTTGACGGCGCCAATCATCTTGCCCATAAGACCGGAGACCTGGCGTACCGCACCATCGACGGCACCCTTCTCGCCAACAAGATCGATATTGAGCGTAGCGGCGGTGCTCTTGAGCGAAGGAGTGAAGACGGTGACGCCGGGGTGTGAAGCCTGAAGCGACTTGGTGTAGCCGGTGCGAACGATGTAGGTGAGAAGCTGGCGAGAGAGCGAGATAGGACCGGGAAGCGGGAACTCATGGATGTACTGCGAGTTCGCCTTGGCCATGACGGCGGTGAGACCATTGCCGACCTCCTCGGCGCGACCGTAGACGGTGACCTCCTCGTTCGCGTCCTCAGGCGAGGGGACCGTAACGGAGCAGTGAGACTCGGTCATGATCTCGTCGACGGCCTTTCCAACAAGAAGACGGTGCTGGCGCTTGGGGAGCTGGATCTTGACAGACGTAATTTGAGCCTGAGTCTGCGCAACGACGCTCTTGACGGCCTCGATGACGCGGGTAACGCCCTCGCGGTCACCGGTCGCGCTGAACTCGCGCTCGGCACTGTTCAGGGAGAGCTGGACATCCGCACCACCGGCAGCCTGGACGTAGGCGGCACGGCGAGCCTTGACGAAGGGAACAATGTGAACCGGGATGTCACGGACGCGCTGGGTAGTCTTGGCCGTCTTGGAAGCGATGATAGACCTGAGGATGTCCGCGGCCTCTTCAGCGAGCGGCTGGGCGCCAGAGATGCTGATCGGGATAGTGGGCTCATCCTCATCCTCGTCGATGGGAGTAGCAGCGCCGGAGCGAGCGTGACCGTTAGCATGGCCGTTGCCGGGAGCGAGGTTGTCGCGACGGGGGATGTCGATGCGGACGTTGATCTTGTCGCGGATCTCCTTGAGGTTGGCACCTGAAAAGAAGTCAGTTGGAGCTCGTCGGATGCGGCAGTCTGCTCACCCTTTGGACCGATGATTGACGGGATCGTAGATTGAGGCGCGTTGACCGTGAGAGTGACCTAGATAGGAACGAAGTTAGCATATTTGTTGACAGCCGTAGGCGCCGACTTCTCCGTCCGCAGACAATGTAAATCAGGGCCACAGCATCCTGGTATCAAGCCGCGCAGAGCGCTTGTACCCGAGAAGCGACCGAACGTGCGTGAGTGTACAACCCCAGCCGTATACAGACGCCATATGCCGTCAGAACCGGCCCGTGTCGCGCAGCTTCCCCAAAAAGTTCCCCACAGCGCTCGATGGATGCTCACCGTAGGGCTGAGACCAGCGAGCAGCGCCCGCTTGGCCTTCTCAAGTTCCTTCCTGTTCTCAGCCTTGAGATTGAACGTCGTCTGGCGCGCGCGCTGGTTGGAGCCGGCCTCGATCTTGACGCCCTTGTGCTTGGCCAGGACGCCCTTGATGACCTCGCCGAGCGTAGCGGGCTTGCCGTCCTTGCCGGCCGAGCTCAGATCGATCGCACCGAGCGTGAAACTCTCCGTGACCTGGGGCACAACCGGCGCGGCCGCGCGCGCGATGCGAGGAGCCCAGGAGCTGGCCTGCGAAGCCGGGCGCGAGGCCGGCGCGAGGGACGGGAACGCTTCCTCGCTGTCGGCCGACGGCGCCTGGGCGTTCGCGGGCGCCTTGCTCTTGCGCGGAGTCGGGTCGTTGAGCGACGGGAACGGGTCCGGGGCACCCTCCAAGTTGTGGCGTCTCTACGTATCACAATCATAATGTTAGCAGCTATAAGATGTGCTGGCAGTAAAGTGCGGCTCGCCTGGAACTCGGCTGCGTCCATTGACATTGTACGGGTGTCCGTTTAACGAATAAGCCTTTGACGGGTATTAGACCTGGTGATGGCGACGACCTCTGCTACAAGCACTGCAAGCAGTAGATGAATGTCGACGGTTGGGAATGGAATGCACTGGGCCTGCGACCGAATCGCTTGACCAGCACCGACGTGGCTCCGCGCGCACCCACGTGGACTTATTGGACGCGCTTAGACTTTGGCTTTATCTACCGCTTTTGGAATACACTTTGTAACAATAGCATTCCCATATACGGCTAGTGGCTACAGCACGAGCTCGCAAAGAACTTCCTGACGTGACGACGGGCAGATTGGCATTGACGATCACAAGTGAAACGGGTAACATCGTCCTCATGGTGTAGGCTACATTATGGCAAAAGCGGAACGAGCGTCTATTCATCATCTTCTTCGTCACTGTCGGTCTCCTTGAGGAACTGTACGGACCAGATCAGTCAGTATTTTCACAGCGTCTATGACGATGTAACAGACCTTGACAAGCGCCTCGGTCGCCTTGAGGAAGTGCTGGCGACCCTGCGGCTTCGAGCCCTTGCCGTGCCAATAGATAATCGCTTGGTCAGAAATACAGTCTTTGTTATACAGAACCTGTACGAGCAGTCAGTCACGCATATCCACCAATCATAGATGTGTGCTTACCTTCAAAATCTGGGGGAAGGCCTTCATTATGCGCGTATCCTCGTAACAATACACTTGAACGGTGTTAATGAGCGCCACCTGAGTCTTGGCGCCAGTGCAGAACGGCTCAAGAATCGGTGCGAATTTCTGCGTATATCTGTTCAGTCACGGTGTTTAACAAACTAGAACGATAATGCATACCGATACTTCGCGCAGCGCAAGGTTTTCAATTTGGTCGGGGCGAGCGCTCCAGTCGACGTGCGAGATGAGGCCCTGCCACATGCACGCAACGAGCTCCGACTCTGGCAGCGGACGCTCCTCGATGACCGACCGGACCGCCGCGATGACCTACACGTCAATCAGTATACGTTTCAGTAAGGCACAAGCCAACCGGTGCGCACGTCCTGGTCCTTGACTTCGTCTTGATCAAGAGACTCCTTGATCGTCCTGATGACTTCATCCCGGATGATGGCGTTCTGGCGCTTGGTCCACCACTCCGCAACCTGAGGCAGGCCTGACTCGCGGAAGTGCTTGTCGAGCACGGACGTTTCGCGCTTGTTGGGCGGGAAGAACGCGAGCAAGTCCTTGATGCCGCCCTTGCGGAGTGCACCCGCAAGATGGTCGATGCTGGAGTCGGCAAGGTAGGCGCGGAAGATGGTCGTCAATACGCCGATGGATGCATCGCCCTTGACCAGATGGTCGCGAGTAAGGCTCTGCAGGCAGGCGGCCGTCGCGAGACCTTGGCCGATCAACAGGCCGGTCGCTATCGCGAACTTGTCGCGCTGCGCCGGAGCCCATTTGTTGACGTATTGGAGAAGCGTCGGGAGTGAGTTTTCCTCAAGCGGCTTTTGCAGGTATTTGTACCTGAGAAGTGCGATCAGACATGATCCATCCATTCGGAGTCAAAGCCACGTACCGGCGAATGAGCTTGTTGAAGACGTCGACGTATTTCTTCATCTCGTCGACGGTGGGCGGCTCAGCCGCCTGGGTGATAGAGAAGGGGCTCGTCGGGCCATCGGCGTCGAGGTAGGCGCCACCGGGCTGGAGCAAGCCGCCAGCGAGCAGGACATCAAAGAGTGCATCGGAGTACTTCAAGAACTCGAGAGTGGATCCAGCTTGGATGAGTTTGTTGGAGACTGCGTCAAAGTCGCCTTCGGGCACGGATTCGAGATGTTTGTAGAGCGCGTCGCGGAAGACGGTGGGCTCGTGTTTGGCCTGGGCCTTGACGGCGCCCTTGCGTGCTCGTATGCGAACACCCTGGAGAGTCGGCTTGGGCGTAGACGAGGGCTGCTGTTGAGTCGACGACATGCACTCGTGGGGGTTACAAGAGAAGTTCGTTTCCGTCAAAGTCGCGTCGGCTTTATCTCCCTTCGCACAGCTCGTTCGCGTCTTGATCTCCGTTCACCATGGCCGACTCCTCAGAGGTTGTGCTCAACGCGCCCCACGCCCCTCATCCCAATGCTATCGAGGCTTTCGGCGTCGTGCTATCCAAGATCAAGCATGAGATCTTGAAGTCTCGCCGCGACTGGGATAAGCACGAGCCCAAGATGTGGTCGCGCGCAGCCGGACTGTCTGACGAGCAACTCGTCGACTTCTCCCTTGAGAAGGACCTTGTTGAAGTCCGCTCGGGGCCCACCAGCTACGGCACCATTGTCCTGGGAAAGATCAGGATCCCCGCTGTCAACGACGATCTGGGCGAAGGATTCATCCACGTGCGGTAGGTCGTTTACCGTATATGGTGCTGCTGTTGTTTAACCTCATCTCTTCAGCATTCACGATCCCCCGAACAGGGTAAGCATGGCGCTTCCTGATTCTGCGTATAGTCACTCATTGTGTCCGCTCAGGGTGATGAGGATGTCGTCTTCCACTCGCTCTTCACCGACGAGGGCCACAAGGACGCCTACGGCCATCCTACGACTTGGCAGGCCATCCAGACCGCGGATACCCCGCTTGAGTTCTTCAACGAGTAAATTCCCTGTGCGTGAAGCTTTCTCGCTGGCATCCTTGGCGCTGGCTCACGCCAGGCGATCCAGATACCCTCCTGTCAATATTGAAATAGGAACAGACAATGTAAAGTAGAACGTGCTTGAATCTATGTGAAATGCTTGCTACGCTTGATATTGTCCGGTACCTTGCACGCTCAGACGCCTGCCTCGTACGTATGCTCAACGTATGCTGACCCGTCGGGTCCGTAGGCGCGCGCTGATGGGACCGATCCAAAGTTACACGCTACCAATCGCTTTTGCTTCTTGCTTCCATCGCCTTGTTCAACCCCGTTCCACACGCTACCCATGTCCTTCCCCATGGCCGAACGACCAGCTGCTTCCCTACGGCTCCCCCACGAACTCCTTGAGCAAATACTATCCTACGTTCCCTTCGAACATGCCCCAGACGTTCGGCAACTGGAACGCAACTGGAATGAGGATCATGTCCCACGATCATTCAAGCCGCAGCTCGCATTCGCTCACGTCTGTCGCGATTGGCGCGACGCTGCCCTTGCCAGCAAGTACTGGCCCGGTGTTCGTTTGAACCTCCTCGACACCGCACAATTCGATGAAGGCATTGCTCATGGCCATGGCGATGCTCTACTCCACATCCACATCGACTTGAAGCACGATGGTGCCATGCGGACCAAGTACCGAGAGTGGGCGCCTGTACTTGCGCTTAAGCAAATTCCACGCATTCGCACGCTCTTCATCCGGCTTAGGGGCCAGTACGACAATAACATGATTAGCGACATCACGGCGTATGCGCATGCTATAGAAAGTCTTGCTGCGCCCGAGTTGCAAGACTTCACGTGCGAGTGGTCGTCTGGGGGAGACAGGCTCAGGTTCGACCACATGGAGAAGCCTTGCCCCCGCCTGCGCTATCTCACATTGTCGTGGTGCAACTTGTCCACCCTTCAGACGATCCTACACTCCGAGAACCTTGTCCGCATCAACTTCAGAAACGTCCATATGTTCAGCACCATCGACGAGCTCGTGGATACCGTTTCCCGATGGAAGCATCTTCAATGCCTCAATCTGTCGATGTGCCAAATTATCAGTCCCAGCGGTCTTGCTGCGTCCTCTGAACACAGTGCTGTGGATCTTCCCGAGTTGAAGGAACTTTTCATCTTGGACATTTCCGCGAACGTCGCTGCGTTCTTGAAGCACGTTACTTTCCCTCCCACCACCACGGTCGACCTTATGTTTTCTGGACTGGACGTCGCACCAGAGCCCGTTGCGCTTCAGGTCAGAGATTCAATTCACCGCCATTTCGATTCGCCTGAAGGTCGTTCGCTCATCTCATCCGCATACGGCTTCACCATGGCCTACCCACTCGCCTACTGTATACAGCTCCGTGCACCTACGACGCGCAAACCGGACGCTCCGAGGGTGGATTTATCCGCCGACGGTCATCTCGTCCCACAGCCCGATTTCTCCTTAACGCGGGGAAGCTTCGATAGGGCATTCTTCGAGGAGAGTCTGACCGCCATCCTCTCATTGGAGACGATACCGCGGCTGGACCTCAGCGCACGATCCATCCCTATTCGCATCCCACCCCCGACCATATTGCGACGCTTCGCTGGCACGACGCATCTAGCTCTCAATAAAAAATGCCTACGGCTTCTCGACGACATCCCAAATGACGCCCAGTTGTTTTCCCAACTCGCTTGTATAGAGTTGGTTGGCATCGCCATGCTGGACAAGAACAGGGAGGCAACGATCTTGCAATCGCTTCAAAACGCTCGCGATGCTCGCCCAAGCTTGGTCAGGCTGCTGCTACGCGAGTGTACCATCAGGAAGGAGACATTCGCTGATACTGTCTTTGGGGAGGGGAATGTGGAGATAGTAGATCCCGGTCCAAGTCAATGTTAGGAGATAGTGAGTAGACGATAACTAGATGAGTATGATGACTGAAAGGTCTCGAGTTCCTGACTGAGGCCCTGTTGTATACTACTAGTACTGTAGTTACTGTACAAGCTTGGCATCGAATCGATATATAATGTACTTGCTAGAGACTGGCAATGACATACAACAACTTGCAACTCGACCCTGTGCCCGGTCTATACGCATCGTAGCTGATTGATGATCGTGATGTCATAACCGAGAGCAAGAGTAGTATCGCCGTGAGCTGCCGGTGCAGACGCGCGCTGATGGGGATATTGATTCAGAGCGCTGCGCGAGCACTGCCGAGCAGTCCTTGCTTCTTCCTTCCATCGCCTCTGCCACACCCCGGGTCTACACACTGTGCCCATGTCCATCCCCGCGGCTGAACGTCCCGCTAATGTCTTATGTCTCCCTCCCGAGCTTCTTGAGCAAATATTCTCCCACGTCCCCTACGAACACGTCAGAGATGTACTGCAACTGCAACGCCACTGGAGAGATGATTACGTCCCACGATCATTCAAGCCGCAGCTCACTTTCGCTCACGTCTGCCGCGTTTGGCGCAACGTTGCCCATGCCAGCCAGTACTGGCCCGGTGTTCGCTTGAACCTCTACGACATCGAGCGGTTCAAGGAAGGCATTGCTCATGGGCATGGCGATGCCCTCCTGCACGTTCACATCGACCCCAACCACATATATGCTCTGGATCCCGAGCGCCGAGAGTGGGCGCCCATGCTTGCGCTTAAGCAACTCCCGCGTATCCGCACGCTCTTCTTGCAGCTTAAAAACCAAGACTTCAGTCCAACAATCGGCGACGTCACGGCGTATACCCGTGCTTTGGGAGATCTGGCTGCGCCTGAGTTGCAAGACTTCACATTCGAGTGGTGGTCTGGTGGAA
>UWZB01000827.1:0-102469 GCA_900536885.1 Peniophora sp. CBMAI 1063 | reverse complement strand
CCTCAGGGCCGACCGCATGAAAGAACCTTGCCCCCGCCTGCGCTATCTCACGTTGTCGTTCTGCGACTTGACAACCCGCCAAACGGTTCTACACTCCGATAACCTTGTCCGTATCGATCTCAGAAGCGTCCATGTCTTCAATGACATCGACGAACTCGTGGATACCGTTTCACGATGGAGGCATCTTCAATGCCTGAATTTGGAAAGGTGCCAAATCATCAGCCCCAACGGTCGTGTTGTGCTCTCTAAACGCAGCGCTGTCCATCTACCCGAGTTGAGAGAACTTCTCATCTCGGATATTGCCGCAAACGTCTCGGCGTTCTTAAAACACGTCACCTTCCCTCCCACCACCACGGCCGACCTTGTGTTTTACGGACCGGATGCCACACCAGAATCCGTTGTACTTCAGACCAGAGACGCAATTCGCCACCATTTTGACTCGCCTGAGGGCCGTTCGCTCATCTCCTCCGCCTATGGCTTCACTATCACATACCCACTTGGCTATGGCATACAATTCCGTGCGCCTGAAAAACGCAAACCTGGCGGTTTTTGGATGGATGTATCCGACGACTATTATCTCAACCCACAGGCCGACTTCTCCTTCAGACAGGGGACCTCCGATAATGCATCCTTTGAGGAGAGTCTTCTAGCCATCCCCTCATTGGAGACGGTGCCTCGGCTGGACCTCAGTGGACAAACCCTTCCTGTTCTCACCCCTCCTCCCTCCATATTGCGACGCTTCGTAGGCACGACGCATCTAGCTCTTAATGAAGATCGTCTACAGCTACTAGACGACATCGCAGAAGACACTCAGCTATTCCCCCAACTCGAGTGCATCGAGTTAGTCGCTGTCTCCTTGCTGAATGAGCCCAAGGAGATAGTGATCTTGCACGCGCTTCAAGACGCTCGCGATGATCGCCCGAGCTTGATCAGGTTATTGCTGCGCAAATGTTCCGTCAGGGATGAGACGTTTGCTCGAGCTGTGTTCGGGGAAGGCAACGTACAGATGATAGAATCCGATTAACGTCAGGAGATGGTGACCCAGATCGGGGTCTTGTATGTGGGGGACCAAATCCATGTATGATGCAGTTGTATACTGTGTAAGCTTAGCATCGACTCAGTTATCCATATTGATATTCGTATTCGATACC
Source organism: Peniophora sp. CBMAI 1063 (assembly GCA_900536885.1). Taxonomy (NCBI): domain Eukaryota; kingdom Fungi; phylum Basidiomycota; class Agaricomycetes; order Russulales; family Peniophoraceae; genus Peniophora; species Peniophora sp. CBMAI 1063. The sequence continues at coordinate 101,318 of UWZB01000827.1, read as the reverse complement.
AGTGCGAGCCGAGGCCGTTGAAACAACAATGTCGTCTAGCATGTTGTGTATGGGTCGCGTCCCCCCACTAGCCAAACTTTACTTGTGAGCGACTAGCGACGCTCATCAAACTTGACAACCCGATCGGAGGCCGTTAAGCGCTCAATCATTAATACAGTATCAATTCAGAAGTTCAACGCAGAGGCTTGATGAAATTGACGTCATGACCGAAGCCGAGAGAGAGTTGTGGTGGCACCGCGGCGACGTGCAACCACGACTTGACTCTGCCTTCCAACCTCCATTAAATGCCATTTCCGCCTGGTCAGGCTATAATCATGTCCAAATCTGCAACAGGACGACTTTCTCCCGCCGCCCTTCTACCACCAGAGCTTCTCGACCAGATACTCTCGCACCTCCCATATGAACGCGCCACCGTACAGTTCCGCCAGAAAAGCTCGCCGCGGTCCTTCAAATCGCAGCTCACCTTCGCACACGTCTGTCGTGCGTGGCGCAATACAGCACTGGCTAGCGAGTACTGGCCTGGTGTGCGCATGAGCCTCAAGAGTGGCAAGCGCCTAAAAGAGGGACTCGACCACGACAATGGCAACGCCCTTCTCTACGTACACATCGACATGGAACACAACTACCCCGAAGTCACGGTGAACAAGCGCAAACAGCGCGCGCCGCTTCTTGCGCTCGCACAACTTCCCCGTATTCGCACCCTCTTCCTCAAAGCCGATCCCGAAGATGATGAGATGGAGATGAACGAAGATGCCGGGCAATATGCGTGGGCGCTCGGAGATCACCCTGCTCCCGAACTGCAGGACTTGACGCTCGGATGGCTGGGAGAAGAGAAGCTCGAGCTCGAGTTCATCAAGCAGCCTTTCCCTCGCTTGCGCTACCTCGCCTTGATGGGCTGCGACTTGACGAGGCACCAAACCATCCTTCAAGCAGACAACGTCGTTCAAGCGAACTTCTGGGATGTCTACGTATTTGAAACAATTGATGAGCTTGTCGACACGTTCTCACAATGGAAGCGTCTGGAGTACGTCAATATCTCGAACTCGTGCCTCATTGGCAGTGGAAGCAAGGAGACGAAGTACAAGCCTCGCTCTGCGTATCTGCCAGCGCTCAAGGAGATCACCTTCTTCGACAATACGACGGACATAGGGACGTTCTTGACCTACGTCGCCTTTCCTCCAACGACGAGGGCTGACATATGCTTTAACTCTTCATCGTCAACACCCGAGCTCACGCGTCGTGTCGCGGACGCCGTTCATGGTCACTTCGACTCACCAGAAGGACGCTCCTTCATCGCCTCCGCCCATGCTCTCGTCATCTCCTACCCGAACGGCTATGAGATACAGACCTACTAGGCACTGCATAAGTGGCGTCACGGATGACGGCAAACCGGAGTCGTGTTTCTTGTTCCACCAGAACGGTGCGAAGGCGCCGTTCTTGGAGGAAAACCTCGATCGTTTTCCCGCACTGGAGACAATCTCCAGACTCGACCTCAGCCAGATGGACCATTTCTATCCCGGACCTCCCCCACCGCAAATCCTGCGACGCTTTACAAAGGCGACTGACCTTATACTAAACCAGAACTGCCGTTTCATAATAAGCGATATCACGAAGGACGCGAAGCTGTTCCCTAGACTTGAACATCTAGAGTTATTCGCTTTCATCGTGCAAGGAAAACACCGGATCGCGGATTTTGACAAGACACTCGAGGCAGCGCGTAAAGCGCGACCGGCTTTGGCGCGACTTGTGTTACGTGGATGCAGATTTGGAGGGGAAACATTTGAGAGTGTGTTTGGGAAAGGGAATGTGCAGATTGAGGCGATCCCCAGGCGATGACAGGCCGATGCCTTGATAGAGTGCTCTTCTTGCGTAACGCATGTTTGTTCTATGTACATACGCACCACACTATACCAACATGATACGCTCTATACGTGCGCGCTTTGTAGCACTCCAGTGGCCTTCTTGACATCCCCACAATTCCGTAAAGACCGTGACCGTGACGTCGGAACGACGCGTCTGCTGTCTGCCTGAATACTTAGCACTTGTTTCCTGCGATCATCCACCAGCTTGATCTCATCCAACTTGCTCGCAAAATGGCCCATTCTATGCCTGAGCGACGGTCCCATGCTTTACGCCTTCCTCCAGAGCTACTCGATCATATCTTCTCGTATATCCCATACGAACGCGCCTCGGTCCGAATCCATCAGAAAATCGAGCCACGATCATTCAAGACGCAACTGGCCTTCGCTCACGTCTGCCGGGCGTGGCGCAGTATAGCCCTCGCCAGCGACTATTGGCCTGGCCTTCGCCTTCCCCTACAAGATGATCGGCGGCCAGGCAAGGCTCTGGTCCACGATAGCGGCAACTCCCTGCTCTACGTGCATGTCGACATGGACCAGTTTCAATCCCCCAGGCATACCGTCAACGAGAAGATGAAAGACATTACACTCCGAGCTCTCAACCAGCTTCCGCGCATCCGTACTCTATTTCTGAGGCTGGATCCCGATGACGACTACATGACCTTTTGGGAGAAGTACGACGACGAATCCGATGCGTGGGAGTTCGCGCACGCCCTAGGAGAACAGGATGCCCCCGAACTGCAGGACCTTACGCTTGGATGGATGAGCAAAGAGCACCTACGTCTCGACTTCATCGAGCACCCCTTTCCTCGCCTACGATATCTCTCCCTGATGCGCTGCACCTGGGAGACGCGCAGTCGCACACTCTTCCAAACCGACAATCTTGTGCATGCAAACTTTTGGGATGTCCGGCTTTGCCTGTCCGTCGACGAACTCGTCGACACATTCCTGCAATGGAAGCGGCTTCAGTATCTCAACATCATGGGCTGCAATCTCATGAGCGGGACGCTCGGCCCCACGACATATAATCGTCGCGCCGCGTATTTACCCGAGCTCAAAGAGATAGAGTTCTCGGGAGAAGCCAAGGATATCGGGACGTTCATGACTTACGTCGCATTCCCGCCTTCGACAAGCACACGTCTTTCCCTAAGAAGCATGTACGATGCGAGGGATACATCGTCGGCTCTCAAAGATGCCATCCACGATCATTTCGACATACCTCAAGGACGCTCCCTGATCAAGGATTCGCATTCCTTTGTCATCGCCTACCCAACCGGATTCGAGATTCAATCGTACGCTCCCGAAAATTCACCCCCCTTCTTCTGGCGGCATATGGACAACAGGCCGGAGTCCCAGTTCATCTTGCGCGGATTTGGCTCGCAAGCTGGCTTTCTCAGCGACGTTCTTTCTCATGTTCCTGCGTTGGAGCATGTATCTCGTCTTGACCTTGGACAAAGTGCTGCCCCTCGCGTAAGGCCCCCGCCGATACAACTTCTGCGACGCTTCGTCGCCGTAACTGAGCTGATTATCAACACCGACTGGCGCCACGTTTTAGACGCCATGCTACTGGACAGTGCTTTGTTCCCAGAACTCGAATGTGTGCAGTTATTCGACTTCGACTTGCGCGACCAATCCACGACGACACCGTTACGCAACGTGTTAGACAAAGTGCGCAAGGGCCGCGCAAATCTCGTCCGGCTCACTCTACGAGAGTGCTATATGGGAGATGAAGCATTCAAGAGCGTCTTCGGAGACGACAACGTGTTGATTAAGAGTTCAGATGAAGAAAGCGAGGACGATCATTATTATTAATCCATTAGACATGAATAAATCGATAGCCCTCCTTGTCCGTTGGACCTTCTTATCACAATTTACCTCTATGTCTACATGAAGCAATAGGGATGTTCTCGATCAAATGAATGCTACATCGCACACCAGGGCTCTTGAGTGATCCCGGACAACGCAGTTCCGGGGAAGTATTGACGCTGCCGTTGACGTCGACGAACAAGTGAAAGTCATCGACCGCGCCCCCAAGGTTTCAACAGGATATCTCACATCACAAATCACCAATGATGAGCGTCGTGAAGGTTGGTATAAAGCGCGTAATCTAACATCTAACATGACAAGTCCCCCAGTAAAAGTACAATGGAACACGGATCGCAAGCAGGAAACACAAGTCATGCAACGCCCTATGTAGGCGCGCAGCGGTCGACGGAGAGAACAGCCGGGTCGGGGTTGCCCCACCAGTAGGGGAAGTCGACGGCCTTCCCGCTTGCACCGAATACAGCGAAGCTCTGAAGCGCTCGTCAGCACATGTATGTGGAGGAACATCTGCGAAAGGCTACTCACGAGAATGAAGATGATGACTTGTGATCCACCGTCGAGCGCGGCGGATGTGAGGTAGTTGTACTTCTTGAACCACTTCGGGCGGTACTGGCGTGCCCACCACTGCGACGCCAAACCGATGACGAAGCACGACCACCACTGGCCGTTGACCGAGTAGGGCAGGTAGCCGATATAGAGCAGGATGACGGACGTGTGGACGAAGTCACCGGTGCGCTTGATCAAGCTGCCGGGCTTGCCGAAGCGGCTTGCGAGCCAGAAGGGGATGGGGATGAAGAAGCCGATGAAGATGGCGAAGGGAATGAGCCTGACAGGCGCGTGAGAAAATGTTGAATGACAGTTGCGCGTCATGAGACTCACCAGTAGGCGTTACCGTAGGTGAAGAGCTCCTTGCCAAGCGCACCCATGGCAATCGAGGCCGAGTTGTACTGCTGGATGATCCAACCAGACCAGAGACGCGTTCCGGTGGGGTCCTGGAGAACAGCGCGGTTGGTCGTGACGATAGACTTCATCATCGTGTAGTTGAAGATCGAGCCGACGATAGAGCCTGCCATCTGCGCTGCGAACGTCCAACGAGGCGGGATCTTGGTGTACTGGCCGAGCTTCAAATCCTGCAGCATGTAGAGAACTTGCCACGTCGTCGAGTTGCCGTACAAGTTGGCGTACATGACAGGGCTAAGGCACTGTCAGCACAGGGGTTACAATCGTAGGATTGGGTGTACGCACATGGGCTGACCCGGGTGAATGAACGATGCGATGACCTGGATGGCATACTTGATGGAGATGTTAAAGCCGGTAGTCGCCGTGATGAAGCCCAAGAAGATGGAGAAGAAGGCCGACATGAGCGTGAAGACGATGATGGACCACGCGGGCATGAGAACGAGGCCCTTGACGGCGTAGCTGCAGCCGATACCGACAGCCAGGGAGATCACAAAGAGCGTAATGTACCACCACATCGGCACCTCCTTGTACTTGAGCATAGCTTTGTAGTGGGGGTCATCGATGTCCGTCTTGTTCGTGAGCAACTCTCTCACGCTACCGAACGCTTTCCGAGATGTCAGTTGCGGCGCGTCGCTATGGACGGGATGTACATACCAGCCTTCAGGTCCTTCCAGTTATAGAGGAAGACGTGCGTGATGGCGGCTCCCAAAGACAAGTTGTAGGTCATCTGGGAGATGACATATGTGGTCGTGTAGCGCGGCAGGCCCACGGTCGCGATAGCAGTCTCGTTGAGTGTGTACTCGGGCGTAAGAACGGCGTCCTGGTCGTAGGTCGAGCCGTTGCTGTTGAAGAGCGACGTGGACATCCAGAGGATGTCTTTTCCATCGTACAGGTTGCTGTAGTACGCCGACGTGAGAACGATGTAACCGAACACCATGCCGACTGTTAGAGCGAATCAGTACTTGCACGCATAGACGTCAAAGAAATGACGGACTGTACGAGTTGAGCTGTGTGCGCCAGGGCCATACTAAGGGGTATCCCTGGGTAATGAGCGTCCACGACGTGCTGAACGACAAGAGACCGATTCCCTCGTTAGACGACCCGGCACCGAACAGGTTGCGGATGATGGAAGGACCGCGACCATTGCTGGCCAAGCAGATGACTGAGAACGCCGTAAGGAGCGGGAAGGGGTATTGGGGGATCCTGCGGTTATGGCGTCAATCTCCCGACGATTTGAGATTATCGGGCATGGTACGCACCACTCCCAGCAGAAGATCGCCGCAAACACAATCCAGAAGTAGCGACGCTTCTTGTGGTTGAGAAGACCGCCGAAGTGCAGCGACTGGAGCAAGTTGACGACGGAGATGTAGGTCGGGTAGAAGGCGTATGTGGGATATACAAGCAAGTTGCGGACTGCGCTCTGGATCAGTCGATGGGCGGGACGCCATGAATAGCAAACTTACGCAGTCCCGCAATGCCGTACCCGATCATCTGCGAGGCAAAGATCTGGAAGATACCCACAGCCGCATTCAACTGGATGTCATAGAAGAGATCTGCAGAAACAAGTCAGTCGGGGCTGCTGCGCGCGCCGAAAAGGACATGTGTGACGGACCGAGTGCGGCGATGATCTCCATCGCAATGGCGACGGTAGAGGCCGTGGAGGACATGATAACGATAACGGTGTGCTCCTTGATGTTGAACGGACCAGGGTTGAGATAACGCCACCATCCAGAGCTGGGCATGATAGCTGCATGGGTATCAGTACGTGGTCATGTGCAAGGTAGAGGTCATGCGTACAGTGCATGCCAGTGCCAAGTACATATGCGATAATCAAACAGAACAGCTGCGAGACGGATGCGTTTTGCGGCTTGAACGTGTAGATCGTGGCCAACACAGACGTGAAGGCGCTCAAGCCGATACCCAAGAAGATAGACCGGAATGTGCACACGGGGAGGTCTGGGTCATCCTCAGCGGAGAGAATCTATCGACTGGTGTAAGAAAGTGATGCACTGAAGATCGCGAGCCAATACGTACCGCCACAGCGACGTCCTCGGCCTTCTCGATGACCTCCTCAGAAACATCGTCGACATCGGCGTCGATAGCGACCTTCTCGGTCACAGAGGCGCCGTCAGAGAACTTCTCCTTGTCGAGCGAATCCGAGGTCGACGAGCGCTGTTTGAGCTCGTGAACGTCGGCGAGGTCGGCCATGGTGATGAACGAAGCACCGGAGGGTCCTGTCCCATCAATATCCAGTCCGAGTACTTTTATACCAACAGATAAGAGCCGCTTATCGGGGTTGCTCTGGGCGCATAAGAATTTGCGAGGCACGCGCTGGCCTCGGATGTTTCGTAGAAGCGTTCATGGCAGCTCACAGAGGAGCAGAGATAAGGCTGAGCCTAAGGTCGGCCCCGATCCGCAACGTCCGAAGCTTGTTGAGGCGTATGCAAAGCGGCATGGAAGCTCTGCAGAAGCCGCGTTCCGTGACCTCACCGGCCTCACCTGGTGTGCAGAAGAACCAACGAAGGATAGTTCACCCACGTTAGTGGTTTGTCGAAAGCGAACATTGCGTGAACAAGCCCATGTCTGTGCTTTTTTGCCTCGTACCGCCCTGGAAGCCTGCATCCTCCGGGGTGGTAGTGTGACGACAGCAGCCCAGGAACTTCAGGTACTCGACAGATAACAGACATGACTGCCTATCAAATCTGCAGCGTTCAACAACAAGCTAGCAAAATTGCTGTGGTGATCGGCGCTGTGCAGCGGCAGTCATGATAAGGTCGGCCGACGAGTCTTTTACTCGGAATCAACCGGCGCTTCCTCCCATTTAGTACTCATACGAGGCTGCGACGCGTATCTTGAGCGCACTTTGCGAGCCCCGCGGCCGAACATCGGGGGGTCATGGTAGTTCGTCGTGCGCCCAGACGTGCAACTCGACGGCGCGGGTGCGTCCGCGGGAATTCCCGCGGCGCGCTTAGTTCACCCCTGCCACCCACCTCTCTCCGTCAACTATCAATTTATCCTATCGCTAGCCTGTACTTGTATGTGGATGGTGCGCGCCGCGCGCCAGAGACCTGCGCAAGCCATTCACCGTCAGAGTCGAAGAAAGAACAGCGACGTGTTCTGTGTCGGCATTCACTGCAAAGAGTGAAGTCGCGATGGCGTGCTCCTTTGCAACCAGCTCGTGCATTATTTTTCTCTTTCATAAAGCTCAATGGTCATTATGAAATTACTCATCTGACCCCTTCTCGACATCCTCCAAGCTTTCTACCCCCAAAACTAGTCAGTCGCGATGGCCAACACACCCCACGGAGGCGTCTTGAAGGTGCGCGGTTGTCTCTCCGCACTGGGCGTGGTTTATTGATTTGAACGATTCACAGGATCTCCTTGCTCGCGATGCGCACATCTCAGCACAACTGGCGGAGGAGGCACTCACCCTACCTGACATCATTCTGACCGAGGTACGCTCGCTGCTCAGAAATATGATATATCCGTGTCGGCTGACGTTCATGAATCATCTAGCGTCAACTCTGCGACCTCGAATTGATCATGAACGGCGGGTTCAGCCCATTGGAAGGATTCATGAGCCAAAAAGACTACGACAGGTTCGTCTGGGCGTCATATCTGCGCCATAGATCTCCAACTGAACTCCACTCAAGCGTCGTTGATACCTTGCGCTTGGCTGACGGCGCCCTGTTCCCGATACCCATCACTTTGGACGCATCTCGATCCGACATCGACCGTCTCTCTTTGGCGCCTGGAAAGCGTATCGCTCTACGCGATCCACGCGACGATCAGGCACTTGCTATCTTGACCGGTAGGAGCACCTAATCTCCAGCGATCCACTTAGAGGTCTCTAATCTCGAATTCATCTAGTCAGTGACATCTACCAACCGGACAAGGTCAAGGAGGCCGTGAAGGTCCTCGGTGCTGACGACCCCGCTCACCCCTCGGTTGCCTATCTTCGGGCCAACGTCAAGGACCACTACATTGGCGGCTCTGTACAGGCCATCCAATTACCCACGTACTTCGACTACGTCGCACTGCGTTACACCCCGTCCGAGTTGCGTGCCCACTTCAAGAAGCTGGCATGGCGCAAGGTCGTCGCTTTCCAGACTCGTAACCCCATGCACCGCGCCCATCGCGAGTTGACGGTCCGGGCTGCCCGGCAACGACAGGCGAATGTGCTCATTCATCCCGTCGTCGGTCTCACAAAGCCCGGAGACGTCGACCACTACACCCGTGTACGCGTCTACGAGGCCATCATGGCCAAGTACCCGAACGGCATGGGCCACCTCGCGCTACTGCCCCTTGCGATGCGTATGGCAGGCCCCCGCGAGGCAGTCTGGCACGCGATCATCCGCAAAAACTACGGTGCAACGCACTTCATCGTCGGCCGTGACCATGCTGGACCTGGCAAGAACAGTGCCGGCGTTGACTTCTACGGCCCATACGACGCGCAGGAACTCGTGATCAAGTACCACGACGAACTCAACATCGAGATGGTGCCGTTCCAGATGGTCACATACATCCCGGCGAAGGACGAGTACATGCCCATCGACGAGGTTCCCGCCGGCGTCGAGACCGCGAACATCTCTGGTACCGAACTCCGCAACCGTTTGCGCACTGGCAAGCCTATTCCGGACTGGTTCAGCTATGCGTAAGTCGGAATTCGTCTCCGTACTACTTTCTTTACTCACCCTCGTTATCAGTGAGGTGGTCAAGACCCTTCGCGAGAGCTACCCTCCACGGTCGCAACAGGGCTTCGTCATCCTCCTCACCGGTCTGTATAACTCCGGTAAGGACACCATCGCCCGCGCGCTCCAGACCGTCTTCAACCAGCACGGAGGACGCAGCGTGTCCCTCCTGTCCGGCGACACCATCCGTTCCGAACTCACTCCCGAACTCGGCTTCTCGCCGGACGAGCGCAACAAGCACTTGCAGCGTATCTCTTTCGTTGCTGCGGAGTTGGCGCGGTCAGGTGCCGCCGTCATCGCGGCGCCTATCGCGCCGCATGAGGAAGGCCGCGCATCGTTCAAGGCGGCGATCGAGCACTCTGCTGGTGCGGGCGGGAACGTCTTTGTCGTACACGTCGCAACACCGCTCGAGCACTGTGAGAAGACGGACCGCCACGGAGTCTACGCTTCGGCGCGTCGCGGGGACATCCAGGGCTTCCCTGGCGTTGATGATGTCTACGAGGCGCCCTCCAAGCCTGATCTCACCGTCAGCGTCACCGAGCAGACGATTCCGGAGGTCGTCCACTCCATTGTCCTCCTCCTCGAGGCCACGAGTCTTATCTAGACATACCATATATTCCTGTATCATCTTTCGCTCTTCAAGCTTCATCGGTCACTCATGTTTGTACAGTATCTTGTCGCAGCAGTGTACACACTAGAGCACACTATCAATGTTGTATCATTCACTAGCTTTTACTGAAGTGGGAGGGAAGAGGCGAAGGCACCGTCACTCTGTTGCGCGAACCAGGCAACCAAAAGCGTATGGCGATATACATTGCGACTAACGATACAAGGGCTTACATTGACTCATACTGTACAGATTGCGGCTAGTCGTAGATCTTCTCGCTGAATCCCGGCCAAATCTCCGCCGTCCGGTGCTTCGGGTCGTCGCGCGCGACGTTCTTTGTGCGCTGCCACTTCTGCTTCGCGAACGTCCACTGCTCAACCGTCGGTACGGGGTTGCCAGACTCCTCGAAGACGTTCTGCGTGTAGCCTTCGCGCTGAAGAACAGGTGACTCAGCAACAGTCTTCAGCAGATGATCGTTGTTTGGCCTGGAGAAGTACAGGACCCCCAAGCGGTCAACGTGCTGCTGGTCCTTCGGCGGAATGACGACCCGGTGAATGGTGCTCTGGACGTAGCCGCCAGTCAAGAAGGAGAGAGCGTCACAACTGAGTACCCTGTCAGATCGAGAGATAGAGGGGAGATACGGATCAACTTACGCATTGACTGTGAGCGTCGCATCCTGCGGCTTCACCCAGCGCCACTCCCTAGTGATCGGATCGCGAATCTGCAGAGCCGCTACAGGCTGGCGGAAGAGCAGGGTGAAGCTACCCAGGTCCGTGTGTCCCTGTCCCCAGTTGCCGATCTTGGCGTTCTCTTCCGGCGTGTACCACTTGTACTTCATATAACGGAGATGGTCCTGCGACTGCAGTGAGCAAGAGTGATGCGGTAAGATGGTAGGCGGCGAACCTCAGACTTGATCTCATACTTGTGGAGGTTGACGAAGTAGTCCTCGGGGAGCTCCAGGGCGATGGCAAGAAGGGTATGCAGACGGTCCAGCACCTCGGAGTGCAGAGCGCGAGCAAACCTGACAGTAGCGCCGCGAGATCAGTAAGAGTGCTTTCGACGACTGCTTCTATGCTCACTTTTCTATCTCGGGCAAGTGCTCCTTGATCAGATCGGGGTGCTCGTGCTTGAAGTCGCCGTTGAACTCTACAAGGCATCAGCGCATCAGCAGAGCATCTCACAGGGTCGCAATGAGAGCGATAAGATGACTTACTGGGGATGTTGTAGATCTCAACACGGTCACGAAGACCGGTCTCCTTGTCGATACTGTCACGGATGTGAGTCTGATGAATGAGGGACGTCAAGTGAATCGCATACATTCTGCGTCCCGCCGGTACATAACCGTTGAATCCACCTTGATCTATTGCAAGTAGAGTTGATGTATGTCTTGACGCAAGATGTGGTGCGACGTACCGAGGTTCGAGGGGGTGTACTTGCTCTTCTCTTCGAGGGGAAGTTCGTAGAAGGCTTTGCCGATGGCGAACTGACGGTTCACGTCCTCTTGCGAGCTGAGAAGCATGTGAGAAAAAGACTTGGGATAGAGAGGACGCGATAGCGCACATACATGTTGAAATTCTTGACGTAGAAAAATCCCTTCTCGCGCAGTGCTTTGATAAGGAATGCGGCCAGTTCCTTCTTGCCCTCGGGAGTATCATACTTTGCCAAATCTAGCGTGACAAGCTCGGCCCATGGCAGGTTCTCTTTCGTTTCCGCAACGTAGTTGTAAGCACCTATGGGTGTCATCGACAATGAACATCCTCGCGCCGGCTATGGCAAAGATCCTGGGCATGACTTACCAAGAGATATGGGGACAGGCATGATGGAGTGTAAGCTGATAACTCTGAGTGGGTACTGGGCGGATGCGAAGCTGACAGTCAGATTCGGCCCTTGCTTTTTATACCTGTTCGCACTGTCAGCTTAGCGAGACACAGGCGCCCCACCCGTTAGCGTGGACTGTAAAGCCGATGATCATCTGCGAGGTCACCTCATTCTGAAGTGAGATGACGGGCAAAGCACCTCAGTGGCCCTTGCCGCTATCATTGGTACAAAGCGGGAGACATAGTCGTGCGGGTGCTTTACTTTTGTCCAGCACTAGTGCTGAGTATCTTCACCCGCGACACAAGAGGTTTCTGGCCACCAGATATTTTGAGAACCTCAGAAAGCAAGGGCGTACGACGCGTGACGAGGGAGTTAGGGAATACAACGTGGGCGCTTTGGCTAGTACCGATACATGCACAACTGCTAGAGATACAAGAGCTTACAGTTTCCCCGGTCTTCGAGACACCTACGCGTAGATCTGCTCGCTGAAGCCAGGCCAGATCTCTGCAGTCCGGTACTTAGGGTCGTCACGATGGATGTTCTTGGTACGTTGCCACTTTTGCTTCGCGAACGTCCACTGCTCGACCGTCGGCACAGGGTTGCCGGACTTCTCGAAGACGTTCTGGGTGTATCCTTCACGCTGGAGGACCGGAGACTCAGAGACGGTCTTAAGTAGGTGGTCGTTATGGGGGCGGGAGAAGTACAAAACGCCGAGACGATCGACGTGCTGTTGGTCCTTCGGCGGGATAACGACGCGGTGGATAGTGCTCTTGACGAAGCCGCCAGTCAGGAAGGACAGCGCGTCGCATCTAGGGTAACGTCAGGACCTCTAGGTTGGGGAAATGTCTCAAGCGACTTACGCATTCACAGTGAGCGTCGCATCCTGCGGCTTCACCCAGCGCCACTCGTTGTTGATCGGGTCACGGATCTGCAATGCCGCGACAGGCTGGCGGAAGAGAAGCGTGAAGCTACCCAAGTCCGTGTGTCCCTGTACCCAGTTGCCGAGCCTCTCGTTTTCTTCAGGAGTATATTTGCTGTACTTCATGTAACGAAGATGGTCCTATATCGGATAGTCGGAAACGCGCGGGAGTCCAACTGGAAGTGACGAACCTCGCTCTTGATCTCGTACTTATGCAAGTTCAGGAAGTAGTCCTCCGGTAGCTCCAACGCAATCGCCAGGAGGACATGGAGACGGTCGAGCACCTCAGAGTGTAGGGCGCGAGCAAATCTGAATTCGGCGGTGAGTAGATGTCAGGACTTGACGGCCGCTGTGTGGTGCTTACTTCTCGATCTCCGGCAAGTGCTCCTTAATCAGTTCAGGATGATCCTGCTTGAAGTCGCCGTTGAACTCTACCTCACTGTCAGCGCCGTAAATAAGAGAAATTTCAAGATGAGACGTACTTGGGATATTGTAGACCTCGATGCGGTCACGAAGACCGGTCTCCTTGTCAAGACTAAAGGCAGGAGATGAGGTGTCGCAAGACGAAGAATGGCGATTGCGACTCACATCCTGCGCCCAGCCGGAACGTATCCATTAAAGCCGCCCTCGTCTAATATTCAAGTCAGTTGAGATTCAGCGTTGATACCCGAAGGCGACGTACCAAGGTTAGGAGGGATGTATTTGCTCTTCTCCTCGAGCGGAAGCTCGTAGAACTCCCTGCCGATAGCGAACTGACGGTTCACATCTTCCTGCGAGCTATTTCAAGACGCTTCAGGACAATTGGGACCAAGAGTAGACGATGAAGATACATACATGTTGAAGTTCTTGACGTAGAAGAAGCCCTTCTCGCGCAAGGCTTTGAGAAGAAACTGGGCAAGCTCCTTCTTTCCCTCTGGACTATCGTACTTCGCGAGGTCAAGCGTGACAAGTTCAGCCCACGGAAGGTCCTCCTTTGTCTCCGCGACGTAGTTGTAAGAACCTGTAGAGGATGGTCATGAGCGCCAAGAAAGAGACGCGCATCGAGTCGCGTCGATCACAACGTGTGCGTGACCGCGTTTGGCGACGCCGAACCTTCGCCCTGACGGCCACCTTTTGGGCTTCGGTCATACGCGTAACGCCAACCACTACTCCTTCTCATGCGCATCAAGATCAATCCTCTTACCAAGAGAGACTGGCACGGGCATGCTGAACTCGATTGAGGATGTTCGACAGATGTGATGGCGACGACGGGCGGCTATGAACCGGTTTCAACTGTCGAGGGCTCGATCCTACCACTTTATACGTGCCCCCAGATCCAGCTTATCGAGACACGGACACTCCGTGTCGAGCCCGGGGCACTTTTCCGACAGCGTAGGCTCTCAAGCCGATGGTCATCTGCGAGGTCACCTCATTTCGAAGTGAGATGACGGGCTCGCACCTCAGCGCGTTCCGGCGCTACCTTTATAACCAAGTAACCAAGATTGTCAAGATGTTTCCATGGGCTATACTGTATGTCTTCTGTTGGAATGCCGTACGGGCGCGAAACTCCCGCTCTGCGCAGTACTGGGTCCCCTGCTGGCGTGCTTGAGGCTCCTCAACTTGTGCTCACCAGCGCGACTCAGGTGTTCTGGGTTTGTAGACTAGATCATCATACGCTGATCGCCGGCGCTGGGTACCATCTTATCTCTGTCGTGGGTCTGTCGTGCTGGTGACGTTGCGCTTCCTTGGGCTGTATTGCCCACCCCCACGCCATGCTTGATCGAGCCTTCTCCGAATGTCCGCTTGACGAGGCTACGTACATGCCGTCCTGTCTAACCGCTTTCTATACAGTCAGGCTCTTTCGCGTTTGATCCAAACGATGGTGCAATGCCGGTTCGTAGCGCGTCGTTAAAGCCTTCCGTCTGCGCAAAGGGTATGTTTCTTTCGGCCGCACGATGGTCACAGCCGCCCACTCCAAGGATGCCTACGCGTCTTCCTCGTCACTTGCTTCGAAGCCGCACTCTTGGAAGAACTATGTCTGGTGAGTTCCTTCCAATGGTGCACCGGATTTCTGATGACATTTTTCCCGTAGGGATACCTGGAACAAGCCGGCGGATGAGCGCCGCTTTCTTGCGCGCCTTGACGCGTGTCTGATCACCTACGCTGCACTCTCGTACTTCAGCAAGTACCTGGATCAGCAAAACATTACTGTCAGCCGGGTTGGTTGGTCTTGGCAGGATAGTCGTACTGACGCTCTTGTAGAACGCTTATGTCTCTGGGATGCAAGAAGAGTGCGTTTCGTGACTCTCCTATTTGTCGTCCAGTAGCTGATCGCATCCTGCAGCTTGAATCTGTACGACTCCCTGTGCTGTGCTCCATTCAAGAAATCTGACATGGGTCCAGGGGTGGAAACCAGTTGAACTACATCACGACTGCCTGGACATGTGGTTACGTTATCGGTCAGCTCCCATCGAAGTGCGTCCCACCTTCACCCATACATCATGCACCTTCTCACATCCGCTTATAGTATGCTTATCACGCGGGTGCGCCCGTCGATCTGGATCCCTGCGATGGAGCTGCTTTGGTCCGTCCTCACAATGTGCCTTGCTGCTAGTAAGAACTTCTCGACGCTTGTCGCCATACGCTTCTTCGTGGGGTTGGCCGAATCGACATTCTATCCCGCTATCCAGGTGCGCCTGATCAACATCTATCTACAATTCTGTTCGCTGATGATATGCCAGTATGTCATTGGAAGCTGGTATAAGCCAGAGGAGCTGGGCAAACGTGCTTGTATCTTTCATGTACGCAAGAGCTTCCTTTTACAAGCTCTCAACGCTGACATACCTCAGACGGCAAGTTCTATTGGGCCCATGGTCAGCGGAGTCTTACAGGCGGTACGTGCTTGCGAGCCGGCTCTCAACTTCACGCTTATGCACGAAAATAGGGGGTGTACAACGGGCTGAATGGCAAACATGGTGTTGCAGGGTGGAGATGTACGCGATACCCATCTACCTGCCTCGACTTGGCTGACTGTGTTACCTAGGGCTGTTCATCATCGACGGAGTCATCACGATCCCCATCGCTCTACTCGGCTTCCTCATTATGCCTGATCTTCCTACTACGACGAAACCTTCCATCTTCCTCAGCGAGGAGCAGCTGGAGATTGGCAAGAGGCGAATGGAGGAGGTCGGACGTAAACCCCCTTCCCACTTTACAAAGAAGAAAGTGCGTTACTCGTTGCCTTGCATCGTGGATGCTAGACTCATGGCCGCCAGATTCTATCATTCGTCTCTACTTGGCATTTCTGGACCTTGGTACCACGTGCGTATCAACACGATGTTTTCTGTTCACGTCGACTGATTGGACATTGACAGTGTACATCCTGGTATGCAAGGGTTCCTCATGAGATGTATCTTTCCCTCAACATCGCTCACAGTTCAACAATGGATCGGGTGGTTCAAGTAGCATGATCTTCTGGTACACCTCAAACCCAAACCTACACGCAGATTGTGATCTCTGATCCATCGTTCAGGTTGAAGAGCTTCAATACTCGCGCGGGTCGCACCATCTACACTGTTGCTCAGATCAATCAGTACCCGTTGCCCATATATGCAGTGACCATCACGTCCAGTCCGTCAAGCTATCTCTTCGCTGTTCCGAAGCATCGATCTCAATCTATCCTCAGCACTCATCTACGCCTGGTGGAGTGATATTGTCCGCAAGAGGTGGCCACCCATGCTCTTCGCAGGCGTGCGTCTCCTCTAGGTCTCGCGTGATTCGAACCTGACCCATGCGTCAAACAGACATGGTCCATGATCACATACGCCGTCCTGGCATCAACGCCGGTCTACACCCACATCACCAGGTAAGCGTCCCTCTCATCTTCGAGGAACTTCTCCCTAATTGC
The DNA here is from genome assembly GCA_900536885.1 of Peniophora sp. CBMAI 1063. Taxonomy (NCBI): domain Eukaryota; kingdom Fungi; phylum Basidiomycota; class Agaricomycetes; order Russulales; family Peniophoraceae; genus Peniophora; species Peniophora sp. CBMAI 1063. Next base: position 84,754 of record UWZB01000827.1, on the reverse strand, counting down.
TTTTCTACCTAGGCGCTGGGTCTTCTACTACTTCGTACGTCACGCGTTCACTGCCTCACATGAATGAAACCTCTGACTCCCAGCGCAGTCGCAGGTCCAGGGTGGCCTCTCCGGTCTCATCCTTGCGTGGGCTAACGAGCTGACCGGGGATGACAACGAGAGTGAGTGACCACACAACCGCTCTGCGCATCTGAAGCTCATGAGGCACACCTCAGAGCGCTCTTTCGTGGTGGCTTCTTGCAACATGTGGGCCTACGTTTTCCAGGTGAGTACGGCTGCATTCCTATCCGATATCCGCTAATCTTGCCCCGCAGGCATGGCTCCCTATGTAAGCTATCATCGAGCGGGTGTAGGCACTTTGCTGACGCACAACACTAGTGTCATCTTCCCTCAAGTCGAGCAACCTGTGTAAGTCCTTGACATCGCGTCGTGCATTGCGTCAGACGTTAACAATGGCGCCCCAGTGTACACAAGGGTAACGTTGCTACAGCGTGCATCAACGCCGGCATGAGTGCGTATATCCGATCATTTTTGATCCCATTCGATGCTCATGATCACCAGTGTCATTCGCGATGCTCACGCTCTTCATGCAAAAGCGCGAGGAGCGCCGTAAGGCCAAAGAGCCTGAACACCTCGAAGAAGGTCCTCGCGCTCTTGAGGAGCTTGAGTACGGTGAAGAGGGCCTAGATAACAAGGACGACAAGTTCGTGACAGTCACCGCTGCGGATTGAAGCGTGAAGATCAACGAGGTGTATAGTAGATTCTTCATGTATAGGACAGGAGTGCTGGGGCGTATGATGACGACTGCGACGGGGCTTTTGCGACCTGCTCCCACGGTGCATGACACTGCCCATTATGTAAAGCTCGCCACCCTTGGCTGAGATCAAATCGTATGCTGTTCTAGTTGTGTTTCAGTATTCGACAGCCAGTTATCCTACGTACGAAACCGCGTCCCGAATCGATTGACTAGGCACCTAAAAGCATAATGGGAACTTCGCCTGGCGCCGCAACCATCGTAGCGCTCGCTTATCATCGCGCAAGAGTGGCTCCAGCCTCTCGACGCAGGTCCGGTTGTGTTTCTATGATAGCCTCAGTTTCAGGGTCTACTTCGTTCAGGCATTAACGTACTTTGAGCCATTCGCGCTCTTCACGGCTCATAAGATCCTTAGCGCACATCTTCGGCTGAATTGGGACGCAAGTCAACCGCTCAAACCCGAGCCAAACCGGGCCGTTGAATTCGTGTTTGGTGTGAACGGACCGTACGACGAGAGCGCTCTCAATTCGTACGCCGAAGTGTCCGGACTTGTCTATAAGCAGATGTCAGCCATGCTCGATATCATGATGAAGAAGTACGCACAGAATGCAGGCTCATTCGTGATGACATTCCCGGGTGCAAGTGGGACGTCGCTTGAGAAACCATGCGGACCCTCGTGTACCGCGAGGAAACTCCCGAAACTGTGTCCCGTTCCGTGCCCATAGTTGAGTCCATCTTGCCAGAGTTTGTGTCGCGCCAGTACGTCAAGCTGTTTGCCACTCGTTACTTGGGGCCAGATGGCTTGATCAATCGCGATGTGTCCTTGCAATACGCGCGTGAAGGCCTCTTGTTGCTCCGCGGTGGGCTTCTTGAAGTGTACTGTGCGTGTCGTATCGCATGTACCATCAAGGTATTGGCCACCAGAGTCCATCAAGTAGGGAGTCGAGGTGTCGATCACAAGGTTCTCATCCGCTGTGGGGAAGTAGTGCGGCAACGCTAGTGCAGGAGGATTGTGTGAGCGCTACGTGCGCGAGTTAATAACAATGTGACGCACCGGCGTTTGGTCCAGTACAGCTCATTGCTGCACCCTTCAAACCACGGAAGTTCTCATCCTGGCGCTGGTACTTCGTCAAACGCTCGGCCGCGTCCCATTCAGTGATCTGTGTGATGTCATCAGCCAACTCCTTGAGAGCATGATGGCACCTACTGTCTCGCCCTTTCCTATCATTTCTTCAAGCCACGCGAAGAAACGAATAAAGCAGGCGCCATCCCGCAGGTACGCATATCGGAGGCCTTCAATCTCGACGTCGTTCTTGACAGCTTTCATCGTGTCGATGATCGACTGGGCAATGGTGTAACGGGGTCCCGTCAATGCGAGAGTGACCGCGTAAGGTGTCGTACCGTTGACTAGTATCTGATAAACCAGAGTATTAGCGGCGCGAACTGCAAATAAAGTGAAATGCACACGTTCGCTTCACCCCACTCGTGGAGACTGAGGTAGTCCCAAACCTCGTCGTATCCGCGTATAGTCACTTCCAGTCCGGCGAGGTAATCTTGAGTCTATACACAAGCATGAATAACTTTTCACAGTGCACTTGGAAAGGTAAAACGAACCCCTCGTCCCAGTTGAGAGGGGTTCACGAATAGGATCGTCTGCTGTGTTCCGATGAACAGGTAGGAGTAGAAGAACGGGCAATACGGCACATCGTCTCCCCGCAGATTCAGCACATATGCTGTGCCATGCCTATAAGCGGCGAAAGACAAATGATGATCTATATGCAGCGTACCGATGTTTCCCAGCCCGCTTTCGAACAATCCGCCATAGTTCTGCGCGACAATCCATTCACGCACTTGATCCAGCTTCTCTCGCGCATCGCAGCCTAACAAGACATGAGCGAGTGCGTTCGATACGGAATGAACGATACGCACCTGTGAACTCGATACCGTGCGTCACGATGGGCTTATTGGTTGGCGGAGGGCGGTCACGTCCCCTGATAGAGTCGTCATTGGTAACCGGGAGCACTTAGAGCAGCCGCACGCACCAAAGGGTATCCACAAAGTTCTCTTCAGGAAAGAGCAACGTGCTCTCCGTCTTGACAAACGCGGCCTGCAATGTTAAGACGCTTTGGATAGTGATGGTATGAGCGTCGATGCCCACACGACTTGAATGTGCGTTGTCCTGAAATGAGGATATGTTTGTGAGTATGAACCGGCAACTAGAGGGCGAAACGAACAATCAACCAGCCGATGAAGTTGCTCGGGCTACCCGGCGCCCCGGCGGTGACAATGGTCCAATGTGAGAGGTCGAGCTGCCTCTCTGCTTGCTCCCAGAAGCGACTGTCCGTGACCAGATACGCATCGTTCATGCCGACAATGGCTTGACCCGCGTTGCCTGTTCATAGGTACATGTCAGCACATGCGAGCTGGGCAAGAGGGCAAGGTCATACCGGTGAAACCACTGATCCATTGAAGACGCTTGTCCGCTTCGGCGACATTCTCGTTCTGGTGCGCATCCTCGCTCGGAATAACACTGAAACTCGCAATCAGTATAAGATGCGGGTGGAGGAGCGGGGTATAACGCACTAGTAATCCAGCTTGTTCTCTTGCATGAGCTCCCTTAGCTCTCTCAGTCGCCTTGCAATTTTGCAAAACCTTCGCGTGTTGTCCGCCTTCTTCATTATACCATCAGTTGTGCTTGAGCCGGTGAATGCATCATCGTCTATGCCCTGAGCACGCTTCCCCGTCGAAGCGCTCTTCTCGGCACCTCTGCCCAATGTTGGGAACGGTATGCAGAACAGGGTTGGCGTCATAGTGTCACCAAGAGCGCTATAGTGTAGCTGCAATCTGCAGGTAAGTGCACTCAGTCATGAGAGTATAGAAGAGCCGTAGCGGCCCGGGCTGATATCCCAACCGTAAGTCCAACTACGGCTCTCCGTGTTATCTTCGTTTCCCAGCAGCGCCACTGACCGTGTGCATGGCCCCTAGGAGACAGCCTTTAGAGAGGCATATTCTGCACTTGCTACATGGTGCGTATTTCGACGATGGAACGAGGGATGAATATCGCAATGTATATTGTATAGTGGATGTTGTCGTCCAAGACCTGTCGGGGCTCGGATGTGGCCCTCCGGCTATCGCGTGGCGTTTGATCCGGTGCTTCGAAGTTACCACGAGGCTCCGGGTGGCCGCGCGCTGACGATAATCGGTCTCCTCCCTATACAGACAACGCCTGAAGCGTATAGTGCGCTCACTCACAAAAAGGCAACAAAGAGTATGCATGACATCGAGCATGAAGCCCAGCTAGCACGTGTACGGCATCGCGCATACAAATATCGTCTTAATTGGCTACTGGCTCGTACACACTGGCACTGATCGATCCGAGTGACGTTGGCAGAAATCACAGTTGGCCGATTCCTTGCATGTGTACACTTCGTTGTAACCGATCGCTCAAGCACTACATATCTCAAACTCGGACGACATGTTGCCACTATCGCCGAACACTGACAGACGACGGAGCGGTCAGATTCTGCCTTCATCTCGCAACGAGACCGCGAACTCACGAGTGATACAGTAGTCCTTCGCGGTCTCAAGACCAGCGGGAACGGTAACTTCGACGGACCCACACTTGAGGTCAAAGCCTTCGGCAACTAGTGAAAGAAGTGTCAGTCAACCTGCAGACGGATCAAGTGGTCCACTCACGGGTTGCGAGGATCTTCCCCGCTCGCTTGAGGACGACGGAGCTGCCATTGGAGATCTGCTCAGGCGCGTTGGATGCATCCCTACAGCAGCCTTAGTCACGATTTGACGGAAGGGGTCGACGATCGCGTACCAAGTGACAGTAGCGGCGGCACCGGACACCCACTTCGTGTCGGCCGTCGGGCTCGTGATGGGCGGTACAAAGACAACCATGGTGGCAGTGAGTTGGTGATACAGTGGAGAAGGAGGCGAGCGCGCTGAGCCGGTCGCTGAAAGTGAGCTTCGAGCTTTATACTCGCGACTGGCAGTTTACATACTTTGCCATGCACGGAGCGTAAGTGACTGGAGACGGGCGATATGCGCCGTTGGACGTAAACAAACGTGCAATGGAAGTTCGAGCGAAGCCATACCACCAGCCTACATGCATTCTCGAGGCTTCGACCGGATGAACAGCAGCGGTCAACTTCATAGAACTCACTCAGAAGTACCGGCGCTACTCAGGCCGGGCCATCGTCTTGTCGACTAGGGTAGAATAATCCGCGGCGGCCAAAAAAGACATGCGCGGTGCGGCGGCGACTGAGGATTAAGTATGCTTTCTCTTTGGGACTACTGAAATCGAGGCCAAACAGTCAGAGACGCGCCGCATCCCGTGCCTGCCTCTTCAACCACTTCACCGCGCGCTTATCATGCTTGAGCAACGGCTCTAGCCTCTCCAAACAAGTCCGATTATGCTCCTACAGTCCATCATCAGCATCGCAATCACATCACACAGTCGAACGAAGCGCACCTTCAACCATGCCTTCTCCTCCGGACTCATCAAAGCCCTCAAACACATCTTCGTCTGAATCGGCACACAAGTCAGCCGCTCGAAGCCGAGCCAGATCGGGCCGTTGAACTCGTGTTTGGTCTTGACGGGCACGACGACGAGAGCCGATTCGAGGCGGACGCCGAAGGAGCCTTCTTTATCTACGCACTCCCGTTAGAATCAAGCAATGCTGTGGGGGCAAGAGGACGTACAGAACCCCGGCTCGTTGGTTATGACGTTCCCGGCTACAATTGGCACCTCGATGCCGAACCCGTGCGGACCCTCGTGTACCGCTAGGTAACTCCCGAAGCCATGGCCCGTCCCATGTCCGTAGTTCAACCCGTCCTTCCACATCTTGACCCTCGCAAGCACGTCCAACTGCCGTCCACTAGTTCCTCTGGGGAAGATAACCGAGTCCAGTGCTATATGCCCTTGCAACACACGCGTATAGGCTTCGGACTGCTCGTACGTGGGTTTGGAACCGAGGAACACGGTCCGCGTCGTGTCGCATGTGCCGTCGAGGTATTGACCGCCGGAGTCGTTCAAGTAGGGTGTTGAGAGGGATAAGGGGAGGGAAGATGAGGAAGTCGGATGGTAGTGCGGTAGTGCAGCGTTAGGACCGGTCGAGCTTATATCCTCATATGCCAACCCGCGGAAGTTCTCTTGCAGTTTGCGGTACTCGGTCAACTTCTGTGCTGCGCTCCATTCGGTGACCTGTGCATGCAGCTTTATGAGCACCGTCCCCCTCCCCCTCCCAATCACAAGCAACACGTACCTTCTCGCCATTCGCGATAGCCTCCTCGAGCCATGCGAAGAACTGCACAAAAGACGCTCCGTCCCGAGTGTACGCCTTCCTGAACCCCTCGATCTCGACTGCGTTCTTGACGCCTTTCATCGATTCAATGATGGATTGCGTGACGGTATAGCGGCCTTCGCCCAGAGCGAGTGCTACGGCGTACGTCGCCCCAGCGTTGATCAGGATCTATGTGTGGATGTGAGGATCATGACGGTGAGAGCTAGAAAGACTGAGCCCCGTACCTTGTCGTCACCCCATTCATGTTGGCGCAGGAAGTTCCACACATCGTCGTATCCGCGCGTGACGATGTTCAATCCAGCAAGGTACTCCTTGACCTATGAGAGGCACACATAAGCCATTTGCGAAGACCGCGGATTCAAAATTCAAATCGACGATACATGCCTCACTTGTGAGCTGTTCGGGCTTGACGAAGAGCGTCGTTTGCTCGAGCCCGATGAATAGGTATGAGAAGAAGACGGGGTAGTACGGCACGTCATCTCCGCGCAAGTTGAGTACGTAGGCTATGCGACTCATGTCAAGAGGTGCAATCCGGACTGAGTATGTTACTCGAACATACCGATAGCACTCAATCCGCTCTCCAATAGTCCGGCGTGTCCTTGCGTATGAACCCACTTGCGTACATCGGCAAGCTTCTCGGACGCGTCGCAACCTGTTTGAGCTATGAGACATGCATCGCAAGTGCGAAATGCACTGGATACGGACCTGAGAACTGGAGCGGATGAATCACAACGGGCGCCTTGCTCGGCGACGGTCGGTCGCTTCCCCTACGAACAGTGTTAGCAGCTAAGCACTGTCAGTATCCGCTCATGCGCACCATGCAATGTCGACGAGATTCTCCTCCGGAAACACGAGCGTGCTATCGTTTGCACTCAACGCAGTCTGAATAGACTTCGCGTTCACGAGCGAGACTGTGCGCGCGTCTATACCAACGCGAGATGAACGTATGTTGGCCTGCATACTGATAAGCCCGAACGTCCTCATTGGGTGAAAGCGTGTGTACGAACAGAAAGCCACCCGACGTAGTTGGTCGGGCTACCCGGCGCGCCGGCCGTTACGAGCGTCCAGAGCTCCGTGTCGAGTTGACGAGTCGCTTGAGTCCAGTACCGGCTGTCGGTGACGAGGTGGGCGGTCTCGAGACCGATGAGGGCTTGGCCCGCAGAGCCTGAAGAGATGTATGTCCATGAGTGAATAGTGGTGCAAAGGGGTGGTCTGCATACCTGTGAAGCCGCTGATCCACTGACGGCGCTTGTCCGCCTCGGCGACATCTTCGTTCTGGTGTGCGTCTTCGCTCAACACGACGCTATACTGCCGGGTCAGCACAGTACCTGCAATAATATAATGTGCAGACGCACTAGTAGTCCAACTTTGCCTCCTTCATCAACTCCCTGACTTTTGCCAATCGTTCAGCCGCATGCGCGGACGCCAGTACCGGCTGCTGTTCGCCCGCCTTCAAGCTCTTCTCTGTCACGGTACTGACGAGCGTGTCATCGCTGTCCGCGCTGGTCGTCCTCTCCAGCGTGGACTTCTCGACATTGGGTGTACCGCGGAACGGAAGGCCGAAGGAGGGGAGCGGTATGCAGAACGGCGCCATGATGGGAGCAGAGGTTGAAGTTCGGTTCAACGCCGTGAGGTCGGATGAATGGGTGCTTGAAGAGAAACCTGAACTTGGACTTGAGCTTCATGATTGGACATAGATTGCTTGGGCGCTATCAGCCACTGCGACGGTGTCCCGCCTTATCAACCGGTATTCAACGGCGGCACCGCGGGCCGCGTGTTACAAGGGGATGATCACCATGGCCATTGCGCCGCTTCTGACGGAAGTTACGCTCAAGTACAAGATACAAGATGACCCTACACCTTAGCGTTCTGGATAGTGGCTAGCACAGAGTATGTAGGAAGTGAGCAAGTATTTATATATATGGTGTATTGACCGTGGTGGTCAGAGCCAAGCTCCAACCCGAGATGCCGTCTTGTGGCACTTTCATGAGCATCGCGTGGCCCGCGCGTGTCGACCCCGATCCGAGTTCCGCGCTCCGTGGCTGGCGCTTGACATTGTGCATCCACCAGCCTCCACACACTCTCCTCCATCATGGCGTCTGCAGGAGGTATGTGATCATCGCCTTGAATTAATCTTGTACTAACAAGCATTGCAGGACCCGGAAAGCTGTCTCGCGAGGAGTACCGCCGACAGAAAGACCTCGATGCGGCGCGTAAAGCCGGTACAGCGCCCTACGCGCTCGACGAAGAGGGCAAAGCCATTAACCCTCATATTCCCCGTGCGCTCCCTTCTTATCTACACAACTACCTAATACTGACTTGCGCGCGTAGAATACATCTCCCAAGTCCCCTGGTACGCCGACACGGGGAAACCCACCCTCTCCCACCAACGTAAACCCGTCGAAGAAAAAGACCCCAACGCAATAAACGACTGGTACGACCGTGGCGCAAAAGGCTCGACCGCAAAGAAATACCGTAAAGGCGCATGCGAGAACTGCGGCGCTCTAACGCACAAGCGTAAAGACTGCTTGGAGCGACCGAGGAAGAAGGGAGCGAAGTTCACGAACAAAGACATCGCGCCAGACGAGATTGTGCGGGATATTGAGCTGGGGTATGATGCGAAGAGGGATAGGTGGAATGGGTATGATCCGGGGGAGCATAAGAAGGTGTACGAGGAGTATGAGGCGATCGAGGCTGAGCGGCAACGGCAACGCGAGGAAGAAATCGACAATCAGACTACGACGGACCTCGCGGCTGTGAGGAAGGTGGCGAAGGCTGGGAAAGCGAAGGAGGAGGATCCGGACTTTGGCTCGAGCGAGGACGAGGATGCGGACGAGGACAAGTACGCGGACTCGGCGGACGCTGTGGGACAGAAGATGGACACCAAGACTCGTATCACCGTCCGAAATCTACGCATCCGAGAGGACACGGCGAAATACCTCATAAATCTCGACCCCGAGAGCGCGTACTATGACCCCAAGACGCGTTCCATGCGCGAGAATCCGCTCAACAACGTCCCGCCAGAAGAGGCCCGGTTCGCCGGAGACAACTTCTTGCGTTATTCCGGAGAGGCGCCGGAGGTGGCCGCGATGCAGATCTACGCGTGGCAGGCCGAACAGCGCGGACATGATGTACACCTCAACGCCAACCCGACACAGGGCCAGCTATTGCATAAACAGCACAAGTCGGCGAAGGAGGAGATGCGCGAGGTCAACAAGGGGAGTATATTGGCGAAGTACGGTGGCGCGGAGTATCTGGAGGGTGTGCCGAAAGAGCTATTGGAGGGGCAGACGGAGGAGTATGTCGAGTATGACAGGACAGGGAAGGTCGTGAAGGGACGGGAACGGGTGAAGGTCAGGTCGAAGTACGCCGAGGATGGTATGTTCTATCTGTTTTCCGTATCCCGCTAGCATGTCGATGCTAACATATCGTACAGTATACATGAACAACCACACCGCCGTGTGGGGATCATGGTATGATCGTGACACTGGTGTATGGGGATACGCATGCTGTCACTCGTCCATCCACGCATCGTACTGTACCGGTGCAGCCGGTATCGAAGCAGCGAAGGAGTCCAGTGCACAAGCGCTGCTCTCCAAAGCTATGCCTCCGCCGCCTGTGCCCGATTATACGGAAAGCGACCGTAAAGGCAAGGGTCGCGCCATGGACACCGACTCCGAGTCATTAGTAGATGGGCTCGCTGATGAAAGGAAGAGGAAGGCCAGAGGAGAAGATGGTGACAGGTTTGCGAAGAAGAGCAAGGGAGACGATACGAGGGACGCCGCGAAGCTTGGTGTATCTGAGTCTGAGCTTGGTACGATCATCTTTCGCTATTGTCATTGATGTGCGGGTGTTGACTAGTCCCACAGAGTCCTACCGCATGAAGAGGCCTATGATGGAGGATCCCATGGCCAATTATGTGGATTCGGAGATCTGAGCCGGCCAGCTCGACTCTGATGTACTGCTTTCGGATCTGCATGCGTTGTATTCTGCCTCCGAGTGTATAATTATGGACCTCACGTTGCTCTGCTTGGGCGACGGTTAAGTACTGCCGGCCGAAAAAATATACAGGATGGATCAAGATGCCGGTATGCATCGTACAAATGACTACAGTATACCAGTACTTGGCCCGGTGCACAAGCACTGACGTCCAAACCTTAACCCAACTCCTTGGACGGTCTCCGATCCGCCGGTCCGGATGTCAAACGACGCAGCGCCCGCGACGCTACTCTCAAGCCACTCCCATCCTATTTCCAGTCGATTTTTGGTGGTCAATGCACGGTGCTAATGGCAATCACGTCGAACTCGTACACTTTCGTCGGGGCGGTCTCGGCTCGAGCTCTCTATGAGCCTATGACACGGCTCACACGAAGCCTGACTCGTGTGTGACCCGCACACTATTATTCTGACGACTCGGCTTGGACTCGGCCACCCTCACTACTGGTCACTTCCGTCGTACTATGCTTCTCCGAGCTCTCATGTCATTCATCCATTAAGGGTATGTGTTGTATCAAGCGCATGGTGGATATATGATAATTTTGAGCGAATGAAATCGTTATCAGGAAGGGCGCTGAAAACCGTCAGCGTCCAACCAGCTGCGGCCGCTCTTTACCCGGAGTCTGCGCAATGTCAAGATGACGGCGCCTCCGAAGGGCTGGCTTACGTCCGTCTCGACAGGCCTCACTACCCTCGAAGCTGCGCTATGCTTTCAGTGGTCGAATTCGACGCCCAATCGCCCTCTAAGCTCTGTGCTCCGATATCCCGTTCACGGTCCAAAAAAGCGAGCCAACTTATTCCAAGTCTCGAAGACCGTGTTAAGCGCCCAAGAACTTCCACTTCGATGTTGTCAAGACCACGGGTGGCACGCGCTAAAGGCAGACAGATCACTGATACGGTTTCATCCTTGGCCGTGAGCAGGTTCATAAGTGAAGACGACCCCCTTCTACGACGATAAGTCTTCTTGGTCCTCCCCACAATGGCTGTTGCGCACGAACGCCCCTTCGGCGCTCTATCCGCTTTCGACTTCACTTTCGACCTGGGATCTAGCGCTGGCCCTCGTCCGTCGAACAGAGCTAGCAATCCTTTCTTCCCGGGTTCTGTCTTCGAGGGCGTCGCTCCCCCATCATCGCGTCGTACTAGTCTTCCGCCCCTCGTCAATCGGAACACCGAACCAGAGTCGTCTTCCAATGCACCCAGCGTCCGCCCACCCGTCCCGTCATCTCAAGACGACCTCACTGAGCGCGTCGCACGGCTCGTGAACGAGCACCTCGCCAGCGCGCTCTCCGCGCTCGCCGAAGACCGCAACAGCCTCGAGCGCGGACTCGTCAATCATTTCGGCACGCGCATTGAGATGCTTCGCGCGTCGGCGGCCGAGAACTGTGATAAGAAGAGACGAGACGCGGAGTCGGGTGTGCAGCAGCGGTTCAAGGTCAACGAGAATCGCATCGAGAGTTTGAGTAACGGTACGTGTCGTCTGATGGGGTTCAGTGTTTCTGGTTGGTCGTGTCGCCTGATGAGGTTCCCTGTAGATCTTCGGGAGGTGAATAACGCGCGCGGTGGGCTCTACCTGAAGACACAGGCCGAAGGCTTACAACAGAGGCTCCGTAGTGGTACGTCGCAGCTTTCTGGTCCGTGTCGTAGCCCGGCTCGCTAACGCGAATTTCGCCTCGATAGAGATTAACAAAGAGACTCAGCGCGCCAAAGACGACGCCGCGTCCATCCGATCCACCGTCGCCGAGGCGCTCACTCGTCTATCAAAGATGGAGAAAGCGCACGCCGAGCTCAAAACCCAGCATACCCAGCTCGAACACCAACATGCTGGACTCATTACACAACTCTGCGCCACGACCGCTAACCACAATTCTGCCATCAAAAGCCTCAAAGCCGATCTCGACTGCGCGCAAAAGGAAGTCAAGGCTCTACGCAGCACTGCACTGCTTCACGAGAACATGCTGATGGGTACAAAGGCTAGCATCACGGAGAGCACGAAGAGCGCGGATGCGGCGATGAGAAAGGCGAAGGGGTTGGAGGTGCATGTCCAGCGCTGGCTCGATGAGGAGACGCGTAAATGGCTCGACGAGGAGGCGCGGAAAGCGCGGGAGGCCGAAGAAAAGAGGAAGAGGGAGGAGGAGCAGAGGCGGGTGGAAGAACAGAGGAAAAAGGCTGAGGCCGAGGCTCTGCGCAAGGCCCAAGCTGAAGCCGAAGAACGACGACGCAAGGCTGAAGCCGAAGCTGCGCGGTTGAGGGAGCAGGCTAAGAAGGCCGAAGACGAGGCGCGGAAGCGTGCGCAGGAGCAGTCTCAGCGAGAAGCGAATGCCGAGAGAGAACGGAGGAAGGAGGAGCAGGCGCGTCGCGAGAAAGAGAAGCAGGAGTGGGCCAAGCGCGAGAAGGAGAGGCAGGAGAGGAAGAGGGGCGAGCACGATATACTCGCCCGGTGGGCGCTGTACGAGGCGCCTCTACTCGATGTGTTGACCTTCAGCACCATCATATGGCCTGTACTGGTTCAGCCCGTTGACCTGTCTGATCTCACCTTGGCGGCCATACGCGACTTCCTCTTTTCGAAGGCACACTCCAAGGACAAGGACAACAAGCAACGATTACGAGACGCGTTCAAGAGATGGCACTCGGACAAGTGCTCTACTGTCAAGTCGCGCGTTGCGGACGAGGAGAAGCCGCTCATAGAAGAGGCTTTCCATACCATTTCTGTTCATCTGAATGACTTGAATGCACAATTCGCGAAGACTGAGAGTGCCACCAATAGATAGCTTTGCACAGACATCGATTTTCTTGAGCCGCTTGGTATATATCATGTACTTTTGCTGCCCCGAGTTAGATATGAGACGTTGTGCACTATTTGTATGGCCGTGACAGACGTGGTCATGGGAGGAACGAGAAGCTTTGCGCAGCCGAGATGGCAAGTTGCCTTGCGCTCCCACCATATACCCAATACAATCTGATACCCATCTTGCCATGGATCTGGAGCAGCTTGTATCAAGAGTCACGCTAGACGTGGTGCTTCCCTCCGCCTCTGCACCCGAACAACTAAGGGAAACTGTATTCTACGATGAGAACCTGAGCTTCAGCGCCGTGCTCTCCATCCCTTCGCCACCCGACGCATCGCCGCCAGCCGAAGTTCTGCAACTATTAACGCACGCGCACCTGTCCTACGACATTGCTTACATCTCTCCGCTGTCCCATGCCCCACCGCCGTCGATTCGACTGGGTGCGCCGCCGAAGCAACGCGCGCAAGGCCTGGCGATTGTGCCTCCAGCGACGCCAAACCCGATGCCGGCCAGCCAGGAACACGACAGGCGCTACGTCCGGACCGAGGGTACCCATCTCCTATCCGGCGCCTTCACGAGTGGAGAGTTCAGTCTGGAATACGATGGGGAGAAAGGGTGCTGGAAGGCGACGTACGGACTACGGGCGACACTATCGTACATCCCCACGCCCTACACCTCCCCGCTGCTCTCCATCACAGCGCACTTGACCGTCCGTCCCACGCCTCGACCGCTATCGGCATTACCCGATGCTCTGCGCGCTCTGCTGTCTGCCGATCCTGCCGAGCCAGAGACGCCAGCTACGGCCGAAGCCGCACCTTTCGGGCGCTTCTTTTCGGGTCTCGAAGAGGTCAACTTGCTCGGCGGTCTCAGCGCGAGCACAGCCGATGATCTAGACGCCGGCGTGCTCGCTCTCCCCACCACGCGACTGGGCGCTTCCGCGCGCGCTAACGAGTTTGCGCTGCGCCCGTTGCGGAAGGACGAGGACAAAGAGGAGGCCGAGCAGCTGTTGCGCGCTAAACCCACGGTCAAGAAGAGCTTCAGGCGCACGGTCAATATCGCGAATGCTGTCCGCGTCAGGATGCGCACTGTGTTCGTGCCCCACTCGTTGCTTCCACTCGCCGGCTCCAAGGAGGCTTCTGGCAACGACGATGTGTCGGATGGCGCGAGTGAGCGCGCGATTGTACTTTGCGTAGAAGTTGAACACGCGCCTGAAGCTGGCGCCGCCGGGTCTGACTTTGAACTTCTGGACGTCCGCGTAGAGGTGGCTTCGGCTGCATCTCTTCCCGGTGCACCTTCTGGCGGCGAAGCACGCGCAGAGCTCATTGGGTCTACTCCCTTCCCGATACGCCTCGGTGACGGCGCGCAACATAATCTGCTCTATGCTGTGTCGCTTCTCAATTTACCGGCTGGCTCTCTGGATGTCCTATCAGGCGATGCGGACGTGCCGCCGCATAAAGTCGGCATCTACGTCTCCGGCCGACCAGTATCTATATCCAGTGATGACGACGACGGAGCGGAGGTTCATCCCACAGCAGAGTTCACCTCACGCTGGAACACGACCCTCGCCATCTCATCCTCATCCGCCTCAGCGCATAACTCCCTTCCACCCGCACAACGCCAAACACAACGCGAAGCCCTTCCCGAACCACCCTCACCCTTCCCCGCCCCTCGCACAGCAACATCAGCCACATTCGCCTCCGCCGGCCAGATCACAGCCAAAGCACCTACACTCCTCTCGGCCGTAGCATCGCGCAGGCAATCGGCGCCTACACCCAGCAATACGTCCACGCTGGGTCTACCCCAACCGCATCAGCCGCGCCCGGCGCCACACCGCGCGAGCACCGGCCCGGGTCTTCCGACGTTGAATGAACGACCTTCGACAGACGGCTACTTCCCCTCCGCGCCGACCTCACCATCGCGTTCGGGCGCCGTAACGCCTCTAGGCGATAAACGCGCCTACACGCCTACACCACCCTCCGTGGCCGTAGCAGCATACGCGCGCACCCCGCTCACCGCATCATTCCCCTCCTTCGCGCACGCCCAGTCTCAAGCCGGACTGGGACTAGGAATGGGCACACTCCGCACGACATTTGGTCCTCCACCACCTACACCTCTCTCAGCTGCTCACGGCATGATCCCACCTCCAGCACCGATATTCCCAGACGGGGACGATCAGTTTATATCGACAGAGTTCGGATTGAGCAGTCCGCCGCCTGGAGTCGGGTTTGCGAATATGCCGACTACACCGGCGTATCCTGCTTATGGTGCTAGCACGCCTGGGCTGGCGTCTGGAGGAGTCACGCCGGTGGGAGGGGCGAGGATCGGGCCGAGTGTGGATGTCGTGCGCGGGGGGACGCCCGGGGGTGCTGCGGTCAATCTGGGAGGGAAGGAGGAGGTGCCGGAGCAGAGGGCTGTGGTGGTTTCTGTTGCTGTTGTTGTGGAGGATGAGGACGAGGGTTATGCTTCTGCGTCTTCGTCACTGAAGGAGGGAGAGGTGGAGAAGAAGCAGAAGAGGTTGTACCCGCATCAGCGATTCACGCTTGACGTGCTTGTTGCGAACCGTTCCGATACGGTACGCAGGCTGGAAGTGAGCGTCCCGCCGCGTCCAAGACGAAGAGAGGTGCAAGGGAAAGATGTGGAGCAGCCCGGAATTGTGCCCTTGGATAACCGCGTGCGAGTAGGGTAAGTGCATCATAAGGCTTCAGTCTCCTCCGTCGAGCTCGAGTCTGACTTGTGATTATTTCATAGACCGTTGAGACCTGGCGCGGTGCAATCCACCACGCTCTCTTTCCGCGCGCTCAAGCCGGGAATGCATAACCTCGACGCGTTGATATTGGCAGACGTGGAGACGGGCGCGGTCGTCGTGTGTAGGAAGGTCTGCACGGTCTACGTGTGGGAACGGCCGCCTGGTGCGGCTGGTGGAGATGGTGATGAGGAGGAGGAAGAGACTATGGGAGACGATCAGGCGGATGAAGCTTTGCAAGATGTTGCCTTGTAGCTCATCTAGCAGCCTACACTTCACAATATGCTTCAGTCGAAGTGCGCTCAGACAGACAGTCCTCCAATCTTGCGTTGACGTTCGCCTCGACCCTGAGTCGGCTTCGCGGTCCGAACCCCGCATGGACGTGATTGGGCAACTCGCGGTCAGGTGCCTTACGCGCCTCCTCCGCGTGTGCGAAGCGTCAGGCAAGCGCGCGCCGCCTCGTTGCGCTCAGTATGACTCGCATGAGCACAGATCCTTTTGCGAGCCCGGACACTGTTGAGCCAGTCTACCACATTCAATGCCACCCTTCCTTTGTTTGAGATCGAGCTTGCAGGGTGCGCATTATCGATAGCATCTCGAAGGCTTCGTATAAGTTCTATGCCCGAGCAGAGCTTCGCGTCGTCCCTCTCTAGATTCTCCCGTCATACTTGCATCATGTATCACCCCAAACTCACGCGTCTGGTTCCCGACACTATTGCCTCTGTCGTACTTGCCGCTTCCGCTGTTCGTGCCACTGCCTGTTACCTTTTCGAGACTGTTACCCTGCCCTTCACCGACGTGGCCGGCGAGATCTCGGGCGATAGCTCAATGCCCGGTGCATTCGTGGACTCTACCGAGACTGACAAAACAAAGTCTGAGATGGATGGCGCTTCAAGCTCGTCACTACGCGCGCTCTTTGTAGACGCGGCGATCTGCGAGATGCTGGCTAATGATCGGGCTGGCGAAGGCGAACCGACTCGCCCGCATGTCCCCGCCGGAGATTCTGCGCGTCGGATTCAAGATAAGCTGTTCTCCAAGACGGATGCGCAAAGTCTGAAGAAGCGTATCTGTAATGGTACGTGATCGTAAAACTTGAGTTGTTCCATCGTCTGACTTGGATTTGCTAGAGATCAACAACGAAACTCGTCGCTGCAGGCACGAGAACGAGAGACTCTCCGACGCTCTTCAGAGTATGCTCAACCGTGTGATATCAGCGGAGATGGAGCAGATCAAGCTACATGCGCGCATGGACGAGGCAATAGTGCAGCGGGAGAAGGATATGACTGCTACGATCAACGAGCTCCGAATTGAACTGGCGAGTGCGATCGCATCCCTCGAACGCTCTACGACGCTTTCCAGTAGTAAGCTCACCGTCATGCAGCTCCAACTTGACGAGTGCAAGGCTACGATTGGGCGGTGGACCGCGAACGAGAAGCGTCAGGCTGCAGAGGCTGCGCGCAAGAAGGCCGAGGCCGAGGTGAGAAGGCGTCAAGAGGCTGAGGAAAAGGCTCGGCGGGAAAAGATAGAGGAGGAGGAGAGGCGTCAGAAGGCTGCTAGGGCGGATAAGGTTCGAAAGTGGAAGGAGACGCTGGCTCGGTGGGCGAGGGAGGAGGAAGCTCGGCGCCAGAAAGGATGGTACCAGTCGGCTCAAGAGAAACACAAGGAGGCCATGCTCGCTCGCTGGGAGCAGTACACGACGCCACTCGGTGTCGAACTCACATTCGATACTATCATATGGCCTGTCTTGGAAGGGCCGAAGAGGCTTTTCGGTGGCGAGATCCCCGGCCTCACCCTGGAGGCCATCCGCGATTTCTTGCTGTCGGACTTGCACTCGAAGGGAAGGACACCTCGCCAACGCCTCAACGACGCTCTTTTGCGGTGGCACTCCGACAAGAAGACATTCGTGATTGAAGAACTCGCAGATCCTAAAGACGAGAAGCTCGTCTCGGACGCGTTCCACACAATCTCGGTTCACCTGAACAAGCTGAAGTCCATGCCAGATATCCTTAATAAAAAGTCCCGATAGCTGTCTAGTCATACGTTGTACTCTACGCACCTAACTTCCGCATTTTTTGAAAAGTTGTAACCTGGATACAGTCTAGATTGAGCCAGAGTGCTCCTGTAGTACCGCGAACTGAACTTGAGACGTCGAGGCTTTGCCTGCCCATAGCGGGCCGAGCGTGGAAATCAGATCTTGATCCGAAATCTCGCGTGGCTACTGCCGAAGGTCCGAAATGGTTTTGAAACGTTGCCTGGTTGTCTCTCCCATCTCACCGAGAACTATACTATACTCATCTCATCTTGTCTATGCTCATTTGTGTCCCCTCCTATGCGCCTCATACGCGTACCGATGGTTTACGCTCACTCTGTGGTTATCCACTAGCGCGCATGTCTTTCGATTTTACTGTGGTCCGCGACCGAGCGTCCGGTAGACACCACTTGGCATCCTAGACAATTGGGAAGAACGACATAATTTGGTTCACTCTAAGTCCTTGCTCGCGCGGACAAGCGTGGTTGTGGCTGCGCGGGCCTGTTGACCAGCACGTCCACCAAGCGACCACACGAACCACAAAGCGATTCCTCTGACTCGAGTGCTACCCTATAAGGATAGCTCTGAGACAAGCATTTCATCCCAACTCTCAGAATCTTCAACGATGCCAACGTTCAGCTTCCTACGTTTACCCAACCTCTTCACCAACGTCGAACCGCACGCTCCTTCATCTTGGGACGAAGAATCCCCTGAAGGCATCATGCCTTCCGCTGCTGGTACAGCTTGCGATGAAGCCGAAGATCTTCATCCCGCAATGCCCGGTGCATTCAATGACTCTACGGAGGAATCACATACATCACCCTCGCTTTGCGCTCCATCATCAAACAACACGCCAGAGTCTTCAACTACTTCCGAGTGCGGTTCGGATGATCACGAAGGCATCAAAAGGATCACCCTTCGCGAGCTCATTGAAGACGTCGCCGAGCACACAATTCATGAGCACAACACCACTCTGGCGCGCAATCTGGCTGAACATCTGGACGGCCGCATTGATGAAGTGCTTGCAAGTACTGACAACAGTATGAAGGAGTTCATGCGCGTCATGAAGGGTATCTTCGACGGAGGTCTTAGTCTTGCCGAAGGCAGGATGAAGGACGCAACAAGCAGTGAGTCGCTTTCAGACTATAAGGAGGAGCAGTACTGATGAGTCACACTGCACAGATGCCGAGCAGAAGCTTCAGAACGCACAAAGCACGTTCTTCCTCAAGGCGAATGCACAAGACATGAAGACAAGGTTGCGTAATGGTGCGTGTCTAGTTCGCATCGGGGTAATGTGCATATGAATTGAATGTGAGTTTGTCTCCAGAGATCAACAACGAAAGTCTTCGCTGCAATGCCGCCCATGCATCCCTCGACTCAGCGCTTTCAGACGCGTTGAAACGGATAACTTCCGTTGAGATGGAGCAAACTAAGATACAATCTCAACTGAAAGAGGCGAATGAGCTGCGCGCGAAGGACGTGACGACCATCATTCAACTCAGGACGGAGCTATCGAGCGCGCGCGAGGTGATCGCGGCCTTGAGCTCTGCCGCCGTGCGACGTGACAGCATGCTCAATACCATGAAACTTGACGTCGCGGAGAGCAGCAAGCGGGCCGATTTCGCGATGAGCAAAGCGAAGGCTTTGGAAGAGCATGTCCAGCGATGGCTCGGAGAAGAGCTTCGCAAGAAGCGAGAGGCCGAAGAGGCTGCGCGTCAGAAGCGTGAAGAGGAGGAGAGGCGGAAGCAGGCAGATGAGGCGGCACGATTGGAGCAGAAGAAGAAGAGGGAGGCAGTTGAGGCGGAACAGCGTCGTCGGGAGGCAGAGGCGAGGGAGGCAGAACAGGCAGAGCAGGCACGGCTGAGAGAAGAGGCTCGTCGTGAGGAGGAGGCTCGGGTGAGGGAAGAGGCGCGCTTGAAGGAAGAGGCCAGGAAGGCGCAGGATGAAAAGCGGAGACGCGCGCAGGAACAATCACGGCGAGACGCGGAGGCAGAAAGGCAGCGCAAGGCGGAGGAGGAACTGGCCAGATCCATACGCGAGGCGCCTATGCTCGCTCGCTGGGCCTTATATCAGGCGCCACATGCTCAGGGCGAGCTGAGATTCGATAACATCGTGTGGCCGGTATTTGTTCAGCCAACCGATTTGTCTGGCCTGACGTGCGGCGCTATCGATTACTTCCTCTTCTCGGAGATACACTCAAAGGAGAGGGAGCCCAGACAGCGCTTCAAGGACGCTATCAAACGATGGCACTCCGACAAATATGCTGCTATCGAGTCTCGCGTCAAGTCTTCCCATCGTGCCATGGTTAAGCAGGCCTTCCATGACATCTCCGTGCATCTCAATGCTTTGAATGCCAGGTATTCGTAGAGAACTCGTCATATTCAAGTTATACTGTAATTCCCGCATAGAAGATCATTGTAGATGGCATGCATTCAACGCGTCGGTGTTTATCTGAATCGTTCAGCGAACGTCTTCTTACAGCTGTTCAGCATGCTTAGTATCGAAGTCGGATGTTCTGGACCAACGGACCCGGGAGCCGTTCTGCAGTTCTTGTGTCGTATACAGTATCATATGATACTCATTCCGTGGAGCCTCGGGAAAAGACTGGGAGATCGACAGGTATCGGTTATCTACAGATTGATCTCCCAGAACACTTCGGTTCCCTACCAGATTCATCAACGTATCTGCGTTCTCAATATCAGGGCACAGTGTGTAACCGATACATACATACATGATGAGGGTCAGTGATCCAGAGTACCTTCTCTCGTCGAAGATAAGTTGGCGCCATGTAGACAGTTCGATCTAAGGGTGGTAGACTAAAGATGCATTGCGTTATGTTCTTGATACTATTACAACAATATCCTGGAACCCAATAAAGTATCGAATCCAGATGAACCCAATCGAGAAGGAAGTTACTAATAAATGACTCAGCATGTGCTGGTGAAAGCCCAGGCGTCAGCTGCACGACATTTAGTATAGGACGTTCAGAGATGACGACGAATGACATCTCACATGCGCCAGTTGGAATGTCTGCTTCAGTCCACCACTTAGCAGTGTACAGTGATCCGTTGTACGTAGCCTTCATCCCGGCGGTGTAGACAGCCGTCGAAGACCAAGCCGCGACACCCGCGCACGGACTGGAACTGGTTGCAGACGTTGTCGTTGAAGCCGCAGATGTGGTCGTAGTAGATTTTGAGGTCGAAGAGGTGACCGTAGTAGCCGTTTTCGAAGCCGAAGACGTGATCGTAGTCGGTTTTGAGGCTGAAGACGTAGTTGTGGTCGGAGACGTTTGGCCCGACGCGCCTTGCGTCCAAACCGTCACAGTCTGTCGTAGTGGTGCTCAGGGATAGACGCTGAACAGCTGGATGGAGAGACGTACGTTACTCAGACCGTTCTTCAGCGGGGCCGCTTGTATCACGACGTTCCCGTTTACACTGAGCGAGCCGCTGGTACCAACGGTGTTCAATGAGTAAACACCGATGTTTGAGCTCGCTGAGTCAATGTTGAAGATCTGGGTCTGGCATGTGTCCGGCGTTACGCATGAGCCGTCGTAGTTCTGATGAAGAGATGCTTAGCGCGATGGATTGCTTGAAAGGTCACGATGGGCTACGCACGTCGTACCAACTGTAAAAGCCGGCGCCAAATATGAGGATGTCCTTTGAGTTAGAGATCGTCATCGCCCAGCCCATGCCGTCGCTGGGGAGTGCGGGGTCGCTATAGGCGGACTCGATCGTGAAAGGAGTGGGCCCCTTGGGCGTCGGTTGGAAATAGGCGCTCTCGGTCTGCGCGAGGCCGATGTAATGATTCGCGGCGTTGGCGATGTTGTACTGATAGAGAACGTGATGTTCAGACGCTACAGCAGCATTGTCATACTTCATTGAAGACTCTGTGTTATATTTCACGTACCGGTACCTATCATCCAAACTGGGCCCTGGCTCTCGGAGAAAATGCCACGTCCACTGAAGAGAGTGACGTTGGTCCCGCCTTCTACATCATGATCCTATAAACGCATGCGTGAGTAGGCTCAAGCGTGACGGCAGGGTATTTGCTCACAGCCAACCACACCCATGTACTCTCAAGGTATGCGCTCGATGACTTGGTCAGGTGAAGTCCGAGGAATGCAGCTTGGCAGCTCGGGGAAGTGTTGGCGCCTAGCAAGTTGCCGCATTGTTCGGTTTGCATGTCTGATCCGTGTCAGTTCAGCCTCAAAAAGGCAATGTACCATTGTGCGTACTCGTGCCCTTGGCCCCTCCAAGACGGAACAACTATAGATTGCACGTTAGCGACAGGGCGTTTAAGAGCCGATTCAAGCTCGAACGTACAGTGTCCCACATGCCAGCCGCTCCTTGGTTTCCAGTTGGATCGTGCACGTTCCACTCGACGAGAATTGCACCACCGGCAGGAGCACGCGTCGTAAAGAGGATGGAAGAGATCTCGGCCACTCCAGTAGAGCCTGACGTGCCCACTTGTACAGCAACCTTAGGGCTGGAGATGCTGCTGAACGCAGAGCCGCTGGCCATAATGGTAGTCCAAGCTTCGCCGACAACCTGTACACCAGCCGGGATGCGAAGGGTATCGGAAATGACGTAGATGCCGGCGTCAAAGTAGATGATCTTGCAACCGGCATACTGAGTGCGTTGTGGTTCATCAGCTGAGCGTGTCCAATTGAGCTACACATATCAACGCACTTTGTCAAAGACAGCCTGGAGCGCAGCTGTGTCGTCGGTTGTTCCGTCTCCCTTCGCGCCATTGCTCTTAACGCTGACGAACTCGCTGACAGCGTAGTTGGCGTAGGTAGGGCGGCCCTTGCTGAGAATGCGACCGGAGTCGAGTAGGGACGAAGGCTTGTTGATAGCACCAGAGGTACCAGTCTTGTAAGTGGCAGCCGAGCTGGAGCCCGAGAAGACGTTGCCTTGGATCCAAGTATCGATGGTCGTGGTGCCACCGGCGAGAAGGACAGTGCCGTCATCCACGCCCACGGCAGTCGGAACGCTCGTCAGCTTGATGTTCGACAGGACGATGGATCCATCAAGGGTGCTCGAGGTTTTCGTACGCCGGAGGAAAACAGGAGTGTTGGTAACGACTGCATCGATGATGGCCTCCGCTCCTACTCCTTGAGGTGTCCCACTGATGTCTCCGATGTTCATCTCGAAGCCGACCTACACGCGGATCAGGAAACGGATCAAGTCGCCGCCGAGCCCATGCGCACCTGAGCATTATTGATGGTAAGCCCCTGGAACGTCCAACCCCAGTTCCAGTTCGCATAGATAGCCGTGTTCGCGTTGTTGAAAGTCAAGTTACGAGCTGTGAACTGCTGGTTTCCAAAGTACGCGCCGTATTTCCCTGTTTGGTTCTCAGAACAATGGA
This sequence comes from Peniophora sp. CBMAI 1063, assembly GCA_900536885.1. NCBI lineage: Eukaryota > Fungi > Basidiomycota > Agaricomycetes > Russulales > Peniophoraceae > Peniophora > Peniophora sp. CBMAI 1063. The sequence goes on along the minus strand of UWZB01000827.1, from coordinate 61,767 downwards.
TGCCGGTAGCAGAAGCGGTATACTAACCTCCGTTGAAGACCAGGTCACCCATGAAGCCTCCGGATCCGTTTTCCATATACTGGATCAATGATCAGTACAAGGGGTCGCCATATCGGGAGCGTACGCACGATTCCCTGTTGTTGCCCACCTGTCGTCATATCGATGACGATGTTGTAGAGTGACGTCGCCTGAGATAGCTGCCAATGTAATCCAGTACTTGACGCAGCTGCAGTCAAGTCGATCCTGTGGTTTGAGAATCAGCACTCAGTAGAAGAGCGTAGCTCAAGGGCAAGGGTTGAATGCGTTCATGACACTTGCACAGCGACTATGAAGAAGATCGAACTTACCTGAAGTTGCGCACGCTCCGATAGAAGTTGTTCTTTTACGACAAAGTCAGCGCCTCTTGGGACAGACAGAGGATAAGCGTGGCTGACCTGGTTCTGATACCACTCAGCACTGTTGCCTCCGGGAATGTATGGGTCAACGTCGATGACAGCGATCCCGGCAAAGCCAGCGGAAGCCTTCAAGGTCGGCAGGACCTTGGCATCGCCGACGAGTTCGGTGTAGTAGTACGCGATGAGAGGTGCGCTGACGAGGTAAGTTCCCTGAGGGAAGTACACCGTAGCAGGCGTCAGTGTGGTCCCAGCACATCCCGAGCCACATCGGCCACCGTCCGCAATCGCCGCGCTTTCGGATTAATCAGAACGATGCCCTGTGCAGATGTCGAGAAGACACGACGTACTTGATCGCCGAAGTATCGTCGTGAACGCCGTCTCCTACGGCACCGTAGTCTAAAACAGGGCTCAGTATATCGCATCTGCGCGCCTGCGAGTACCGCACCTTTGACGTTGCGGAATACCTTGTATCCCGACCCTGCATATGGTGCAGTTCCCTGGTGGGTGATGCTCTGCTGCCAGTAGGGATCACCGGCCGCGGCACTGCCTGATCCAAGAGCAGCAGAACAAGACGATCCGAGAGCCGCAGCCGATGTGACCGATGCCGCCAGAAAAGAAGCGAAAAGGGCTATGCTGTTGAAAAGCATGGCTGGGTGAGCGATTGTTGACGCCCAAAAGATCGCCCGACTGTACGAGAAGCGGACGTTCTTGTTCGAGTTGCGAGGTTGGCGAACGTTCTATATAGGACCGGCCGCTAGTCAGCCCTGGCGGCGTAGCTAATACCGAGAGAGACCCACGAGGAGTGCCGAAGAGCCCGCATGGACTCGCGCCCTGTCGCGCAGAGATCTGGCTCTGCACCGGGCTGTACGACATGGCCCAGCGCAAGCCGTCGCCGCGTGATTATCTGGCACGCTCATCGCGACGCATGGTTCGCACGACCTCCAATCCAGTACGAGAGTAGTTACCCTCAGGTTCGGCTGACAGAACGACGTGAGTGTCCCACCATTCATCGTAAGGAAGAGCTCTGCGAGTGTACAGCGTCTGAACTCTTGCGACAGAGCCGGAAGCGCTTGATGCATATGTAGTTCAGCATGCACCCTTGTGGATGGAGCGAGAGGTGGCATCCAGCCGCGTCGGAGACGCAAGTCGAAGCAGCCCGACTTGCCCTGTGTAAAAGGGGAACATCAGGGTGCACTCGTTGTACCCCAGGAACAGCGCGGTCTTTTGGTCTATTAGACTTTTTTCCGACTGTCGATTTCGTAGAATCACGAGGTGCTTTTAATGCTATTGCGCAATGGTTAGTATTGCTGCTCACGCTGCAAGTTGATATGTTTAATGTTGCACGATCTGGATCTGAGGGGGAGTCGCATTAGCAAGCGTCTGACTAGGCACTGAAGCGCGTACCCTCTAGACGAACCTTGCCGCGGAAGGATCCGACACCCAAAGCGAACAACACATGATGGCATAGACGCCGGTGTATCAAACACGCGAGTACAAGGGGGAGATCCCGGCACATCATAGTATATCATCCCACAGCATAGGCGTACAGAGCACGAGGACGTGTTTAGACGCGCTCTACAGCCCCGAGGACCTCGTGCTACGGACGCCCAGAGCCAGAGGCATCGCAGGACAGCGGTGTTAAGGTGCGCACGCAGTAGCTTTCGGGTATGCGCAATGCGCGGGATTGGATGCGTCATGATGGTAAGGGTCAAGTTGGTGATCAACGTGGTCCGCCAGCTGATGCGCCCACGGATCGCGCCGCGCCCGCCGGCGCCTGTGGACTCGAACATCCTCCCGGACGGTCGCTTCGCCTGAATGTCAACGGTCTCGAAACATAGCAAATGGCTCGTGTAAAGTCTACTGACGATGCGCAGTGAATGTGGCATGCCTACACAAGGGACATTATTATCGCTTTGCGGATTACTGGCAGACCGGCAAACTTGCTTAGCCCTGCACTCAAGGCAGCTTCACTCAGCACCGTGTATGTTCGACATGCGCCTTGCTTTGCCGGTAGCTTCGCTCTAATCATATCGAGTGATGTACAGATACTGCTCGGCGTGCTAGGGTATGGACCTTGGCTTAAACTTCGGTGACTTCGGCAGTGGCTTCAGTGGCATCGATGGCTTCAGCTGCTTCTGTCGTCGAATCCCCTGAGCCAACTTCAAGCTCGGCTTCCTTCTCCTCGACATGGCAGTACTCGGCAACCATTCCTCCCAGAACACCACGATCTCCGACAGGGTTCATGAAGAAGTCCACACCCTCGTGAGCAGCTTCAATATCATGACTTGGGAGAGACGTGAGTACATTGAAAGCAACGCGGACCGGCTTGGTGGTGGACGTACCGTTCTCTGACATGAGCACGTACAGCATCCAGCGGCATGTATCGGCACAACCCTGAGGCATAGCGAGACACGAGATCGTCTGCGCAATGACAACAAGCAAAGCTATGCATCACGAGTCTACTAGGGAGACTTTGAAGCGAGTGTCTTTTGATCGCCACAGCACTACCCTCGGCTCCGACTGCGGCTCGCTCGTCTTTCGTCAGAAGGTGTAGTTGCACATCATCGGCGCAGGAGTCATGAGAGTCAAAGACGTGTTGAACCTGTACATGTCGACGTAAATGTTAGGGCACGCTCCTACAAGTCAACATGACGTACCGCGTTTCGCCAGTTCATGGCTGGTCGATACCGGAGACTCATCATACTCCCGTCATGGTAGGCATAACTGCGATCAGAGAGAGCTTGGCATGTCAAGCAGATGAAGCAAGGGTCCAGGATATCGAGCTCAGGGATAGTAGCGGTCCTATCTAGGTCCAGAAGATGTAGAACGTTGTTGATAGCCTTGACAGCAGACTCGGGAGTGGGAGTAACCACTCGTGAGAGCCTCGATTCACGGTACAACTCGGAACCGGCGCCGTAAGATAATGTAATGAAGGACGTTGCCAGCGCTTGAAGCCCAAAACAGGCAGTGCGTACGCTGAACTTCTCCCTTACAACAAGCACCGAGCTTGCACGAGAGAGAACGTCGATTGAATTGGAGGTGGAGTCGCCAGAGTCTTCGAGTAGAGAGGCGAATTCGCGCTGATGTTGCTTGAAAGCATCCTGCATGAGAGAGAGCGCGTCTTGAAGAGATACGTCCACTCTTTGCCGCCAATCATCAGTTATTTCAGGCTCGTCTTCATCCAGCAGGTCGGGAAGTGTTCCAAATTGTGTACACGCGGTGGGACGTGGTAGATACGGGATATCTTGCGGTTTAACGACGCCTGACTTGAGCAGATCAATGTACGCGGACTGTATGGTGTTCAGACGAGTTTCGCGCCGATGATGCCGTTCCCGTTCAAATCGCCGATCTCGAGCATTATTGATTAAGGGTAATAATGTGGGTAGGAGTTTGTCCCACGCTGTACGACCAACATCAGGCGACGCGGGCGTCAACAAGCGAGTGTGATCACATACCACGACCCGTAAGGGGCTTGCTGACGTTCACGTCCTTCAACCTCCAGATCATGTACATGTCCCTCGTCGTGTAGCCGAGGTCTTCCAAACGCCTCGAAATACTACACAGGCACGCGTGAGGTGATGCTGATGACATGATACGAGGCACGCACTCTTCTCGCCTACTAGAACGCTTTTCTCCGAGATCGTCCTGACGGTCGGCCATCTTGCGCTCTTGCCAGATTTCACACTCGCGCCGATGCTGATCAAGATGAAAGGAGGCGTTCATACCCAAATCAGGAAGATGTGAAGGTGAACGACGGGAGACGTACAGTATTCCAAGGGGCAAAGGCGATTTTGAGAGATTCGAGAACCGTCGCAAGTGCTTGAGGGCGTGTGCTTGGATCGACTCCTTCCAGAGCAGATGCTATACTCGCCTGGAGGTTGATAATGTCATCTTCATATGCGTATTTGTCTGAGGTCATATTATCAGCGCGGGGAAAGAGAGAGGACCTGTGAACTATACCCCTCTTCTGTCCAACTACGGGGATGTACTCGCTGATGCCATAGTACCCGATACCCTCTACCCGGTTCGAGAGTACATTCACCAAACTACGTCGATGAGTGTCATTCATCAGAGAGTGCAGACATAGGATAAGGAACACTTACGACTTATGGAGACAATTCTTGCACATCCGTGCACGAATGCTGAAAAAGATGCGTTGTACGGATGGAGCCGCACAGACCTATGGCCGTTCACCGTCAATAAATACCACACGGCGCATGTATATATGAGGCGTACCTGGCAATAAGGCCCGCCGAACAGCAGTTGAAGCCATTTCAGAAGAGGGTAATCTTCAGGACAGGGCGGATATCCTTCCGTCCTCGACCAAGACGCTCGCCAAAGGTGCGAGAACTGATTGCCTGCAAGGAGCAAACGCCGGAAGGCCTTCGTCGTGCGTGCGATGCGGATAAGGTCACTCGGATCCAATAACGAGAAAATCTAGCAGTATTGAGCATTGCAAATCAGGCTGTATCAATGCAGACGAAGAGGTTTACCTCTTCGAGAATATCCAACGGCATGTCCGGCAACGCGTTCAGGCGACCACGTTTCTTCGTCCGTCCGCCAGCGGCAGCGACGAGCTTCTTCGTGGCAGGCCGCGCGTCATCATCCTTCTTGGCTCTCTTCCTTGGTCTCCTCTTCGGTACTGAAGACATGTCAACACCGCATTCCTTGCGCGTGTGACGACCGGACGCGCTTTCGCGGTCAAAGGAAGGTCGTACCTGCCTCGTCCTCCTCATTGCCTGAGCCGTCGTCTTCAACGTACGTAGCGGCACGCTTCTTATTATTAGCTGCGGTTTTTCCAGACGCTTTCGAGCGTGTGGTGGGAGCCATGAGTGTCGAGACGGTGGTGGTGGAGGAAGGAAGGAGTCGCGTCGCGTCTCGCGCGGAGACGCGAATGTGGCGACTATTCCCACGCGACACGGTCATGTGGCTATTCTAAGCCAGACGTTACATAAGGATGGAAAGGTATGGACGCGTCTGCGACTGATGTGGACGATCATAACGCTCATGGAGCTTGAGGGAAGACCTGACTTGGTTGAAAGCCCTCTCATGTCATCGAGAGGTGCTATCTAGTCGAGACAGTACAATGCGAGATGCACTCTCATGCTATGCAATAGAGGCTTCTAACTAAGTATCAGAAGAGGGAGGGAGGACTATATGTGGAGTCATCGACTGCCTCGGACTGTTCCTCCCATAAACAGTACTCCCTTCGAGTGCCTCCCAGCACACCGCGATGCTCCAGTGGGCCCTGGAAGTAGTCTATGCCTTCAACCGCAGATCCAATACCATGTCTAGCATAAAACACGTGAGAAGAAATAGATGTAAGTACGTAGTGAACTTACCGATGAAACGAGTGTATGTGGGCATCTTCTCGAGAGTAGTAATGGAGTCTCCCAGGTGAGGTAGAAGGCATCGATTCTTCGGTACAATGGCAACAGGCGAAGGGGGTTGCCATGCGACTTTCTCCGTAGAAGCTGTGCCTGAGCGCCACGAGAGTCCCTTCAGCACCGATCGCTGTTCGTTCTCCGTCGGACAGAACATGAAGTCGAACATAGCCGGGGTTATCGTCATGTACATCTAGAACGTGCTGTACCTGTAGTCATAGTGAGCATGAAGCGCGCTCCAAGGATCTGTGAGATAGAGTAGAGTGTACATACAACGTCCCGCCAGTTGAGCAGTTGCCGATAGTATAGCTCATGTCTGTGCTCGTCATCATAGAGGTAGTATCGGTTGTGTTGAGTTGGGCATGTCTTGCAGATGAAGGCAGGATCGAGGACGTCAAGTTCGGGTATTGTGGTTAGGAAGCTCAGACGGAGGATGTTCAGCAACATCTGAACGGCGGCGACGACAGATGCCGGAGTAGGTTGAACCACACATGTAAGTCTCGAGTCGCAGTACTCGGATCCAGCTTCACTAGAGGAAAAGTAGGGGCGAACGGCAGAGCAGGCGACGACCTCTTTACCGAAGCAGACATTGCGCCAGGAGTCGAAGGGTTTCTTTACAACAAATACCGAAGTTGCCAGATCGTCGAGATCGATCGAAGGTATGTCGCGAAGATTCGCCTCCGGGACGCTCCCGTCGAATCCTGGGAGTAGGGATGCGAATTCTGCCACGTGTCTCTGGAGAGAGTGGTGCATGAGACGTAGTGCATCGCCGAGGGCTGCATCAACTCTCTGCATCCATTCAGAGGAGAGTTCGTCCTCGTCCTCATCGATGAGAGTAGGTAGTAATCCGAACTCAGTACATTCTCCGGGCCAAGGCAGATATGGGATATCTTTAGGATCCACAACATCAGACTGAAGAAGGTCTACGTAGGCCTTCTCCGCGGCGTCCAGACGGCGATTTCGACGCATTTCACGTCCAGCCTCGCGGCGTCGATTTCGAGCCCGATTGAGAGCAGGCAGCAACGTCGGGAGAAGAGTGTTCCAGCCTGTATGGTATGTCTCATTGAGAACGTAGGGGAGCATCGGTCAAATCACATACTGCGATCAGTGAGCGGCTTGCTACTGCTAACACCCTTCAACCCCCAGATATCACACGCATCGGAACTTTGGTATCCGAGCTCTTGTAAGCGCATCACAATGCTAGTGATAGATATGATCAGGAGGTCTCAAACTGACAGATGGAAAGACACGTACTCATCTCTTCGGTCACGGCGTTGCTCCATGAGGTCGTCGCTACGTTCTGCGATCACGCGCCTCTGCCACTCCTCGCAGTTCTGCTGATGCTAGAGTGTACATGTCAGCCTTGCGTGAGAGAAGAAAGGTACGTATCCATGAAGAGAGTATGGAACCTACAGATAGACGGGGCAAGAAAGAACTCCGAAGGGACTCTTTGGCGGCCGCGAGGATCGCGTGGCGCTCAATGGATTCAACACCCTCCGTGATGGACGATAAGGTAGCGCCGAGGTCTTTGAGATCTTCCGAGTGTGCATATAAATCTGTTAACAAGAATTGAGTCGAGGAAGCATTGGTGAGCTCTTAGATACTCACTTCTTCCCTCATTCACTACAGGGATGTACTTATGGAGTTGGCGAGGTCTTATGGTATCGACCGTAGTGGATTCGATCCGTACCAGACTGTAGCTGCCGTCAGAAAGGGCACTTCGTAAGGCTGGAGATAGGGTCTTACGAACTACGAAGGCAGTTCTTGCATACCCTTGCCCGAATACTGAAGTATACGCGTCGGCCAGATGGGGCAGCGCAAATCTGCGACCATTTTAGTGAGCGCTAGTCGTTGAGTGTCCAATGGTGGATCTTACCTGACAGTAAGAGCCGCCAAACAGTAGATGGATCCAACTCATAAGTGGGAATGCATCAGGACAGGCCGGATATCCTTCCACGCGAGCCCAAGAGTCTCTCCATAGATGGGAGAACTGGTTGTTTGTGATCAACAACCGACGGAAGGCTTTCGTAGTACGCGCGACGCGGATGAGGTCGCCGGGATCAAGACGCGAGAATATCTGACGAATGATAAATCAGACTATGCGCGCGCTGAACAGAGAATAACTCCCGACCTCTTCGAGGATGTCCAAAGGCATGCCAGGTAGTGCGTTTAGTCGGCCTCGTCCATGAAACCGGACACCCTTCCGTTGCTCGAGCCTCATGATTCCTCTTCGTTCCGCTGAGTAATGCGTCAGAATGGAAAGCGCATGTCAGGTGCGACGCAGTGGACGAACCTTCTACCACACCCTCGCCCGTCATCTCGTCCTCAACGTCTTGACGATGTACTTCCGCTATTTGGGAGGTATGTCCTACAGACCGCAATGGCTCGCGCAGGTGGCGTAGGTTCAAGCTCCAAGGGCTGTAGAGGTGGTGGTGGTGGTGGTTATGCGGGAGGCGCAGAAAGCGTTGCGTTGCGGGTCCTTGACACTCGCATCTGTATCGAGTGTGGCGATGAGCGCTCGCACGCGACACCATCACAGCTTCCCCCTTGCCCGTTCCCGCCCACACACAGATCCGGAGCAGCTCGGTTGTGTTTGTTCCGAATGCGGCAAAGAGAGTCGTCCCTGGCTCCAGAACATGCTGGGAGGGAAAGTGCTAGGAGTTTGAAGGAGGCATTGGCAGAAGCGCGCGCGACCCGCGAGGCTGTTCATCTGTAGGACGGCCGGTTGTCCGGAGACGTACAAACGCCTAGAACTGCGCCTTCCGATCATACAACAGTGTTTGAGGATTGCCTGGAAAGGTATGTGCGAGCTTGCTCAGTTGAACATGGTATGTCGCAGATATGTCCGGCGAGAGTCCGGCGGCGGCGATGTGGGTACTATTTTGAGCATATTTGATTGTATCCCTTCGCTTGAGGACTGGAATGCACGCTTGTGTAGGGTTCAGGCGCAAGAGTGGTGATGGTGGCGGCAAGCACGGAAGGGCGCTCGTCGCGACGCGCGCCAGTGACGCGCGATCATTCTGTGGCGCTTACTCCCACGCGCCGCGTTCGGCGGTTCCGAAACGTGTAAGCCGAGGCATGCCAGAACCCTTGGATAGGTCCCCGCCAGCACCTTCAGTTGGTTCGCTATCGAGCCTCATTAACGGTAGCACACGGTGAGATTGGGAGTTTCAAAAGTTATTTGCTTCGAGTGTAAGCCGTACATGCAAAATGCTACAGTTCGGGCGGTTCAAACGACGACGAGGGGGAACAATTCACAGAGGAGAACACAGTCGGGCGAGGATGGATGGAGTCGACGGAAAGGGAAGGAACACAAACAAAAAAGAGGGCTAAACGAAACAACCTACTACACAATGAGAAGCGATCGTGACGAGATGACAAAAAGCGGATAAGGGGAAAGGGGGAGAAAGCAAGCGACCCAAGGGTGGTAGAATCACAAGCAAGAGTATTGCTGATGGAATGAGAAGAAGGGGATGATACGGATGGACAGGGGGAGAGCAACAATAGTAAATACGGACGTGGACGTGGGGTGTAATAAAAACTGTGTGCAGGTTCGGGTGCGACGTATATACACAAGAACAACTGGAAAGGACAGGGAGTGGTACAGAGGGGATGGCGGGACATCATGACGAGTTGTGGAAGACGGGAGTTTGCCGTGGAGGTTGAGGTTCGCGGGGAGTCTTGACGCGGAGTTCTGCAGCGATGCAGATATGGCTAGCAAACCTAATCAGCAACGATTCCCACCAAGAGTAGAAGGGAATACTCACTCGGAAGGATGATGCGCATCCGGGAAACCAACCGTCTTCTCCATATACACCGGGTCGATCTCGCTCAACACAGCACTGACCGCCATATTATTCTGTCCGAACCAGATATAATCCAACGCGCCCACGAAGCTCGGCACGCAGTTGGTAAACGGCATCTCCCCGATATCCGCGTACGCGCTCTTGAGCTGGAGCTTGTGCCGCAGCCAGTCACCTGAGTACTTGCCGTACTCGTGCGACAGGAAGTCGGGGTGGTCATGCGCGATTGAGCCTGTTGCGAGGTACTCGTACACGCCGGAACCAGGAATGGAGTTGTAATCGCCTGCGAGGATGGTAGGGATCTTCGTGCCGTCGCTGTACGTTGGTGGCGGACGCGGTGCCGGCTCGCCTGGTACGGGCTCGCGTGGCGGCCGTGGCGGATACCGCGCGAAGTTGTCTGCGATCTTCTCGACCTCGTCCACGAGTAACGCTGTTTGCACAAGCTTGACATCCGAGTACTTCGGGTCCCAAGCCAGATGCGCGTTCGAGACGATGAAACGCGTTCCGCTCTCACGGCCCTCAAACAGCCCGATGACGGCCATGTTGTCCTTGATCAAAACGCGGTTGAACATGTCGTCCGTCTTCTTGAGGTCGGAGCGCTGCATGGCGATAGCGATGAAGTCGACGAGGTGGCGTTCTACCAGCTGGAACCTGTGGACGTGCGAGGTTAGTCCGAGCGATCGAAGAATGTATCTGAAAACGGCTACGCACTTGTCCTTCTTGTAGAAGATCGCACACCCGTCAACCGAGCGCTTATCCGCGTCGCTCTTCATCTTGTATCGCGACTTTGGCCAGTACAACCCCTCGTACCCATGGTCCTCGAGTTTCGTGACGAAGAAGTCCTCGTACTGCCCCTTATCCACTTCCTGTAGGCACATGAAGTCCGCGTCGTGCAGGAGAATCTCGTCCATGATCAAAGTCCTCCGGTAGTCCCACGCGAGCGCCCATGACGGCGTGTAACCGTACATGCGCTCCGTCGCGGCCTTCTCGCAGAGAATGTTGTACGAAAGCACGCGCACAGTCTCGACCGTGGGGTCGGACTTCATCGCTTCGCGCTCCGCCTCTGTTGTGAGATGCAACCACTGTCGCGGCGCGGGTTGCGGGCGACGCGCGGCACGATCGCGCATCCACGCGACGAGCGCCGGCGTGCCGTCCTTCTGAATGATCTGCTTCAATTGCGTATCCAACGGGTTACCCTCGACACCGAGCGTCTGCAGCTGATGTAACGTGCCGAGTTCGTACGGGATGGTCGTAAGGTGATTGTCGAACAATAGAAGCTCCTTGAGATGAACAAGCAGACCGAGTTCGGGCGGGATCGAGTGGAGCTGGTTTCCTGACAGATCCAAAACCTCTAGGTGCTTCAGGTGCGTAATCTCCGGGGGAATGGCGGTCAGCTGGTTGTGATTCAGGTAGAGGTTGACGAGGAAGGTGAAGGAGAATAGGCCAGAAGTGCCGGGCAGGTTCTTGAGCTGCACGCCACCCATGTCAAGAGAGGTCCAGTTGTCCTTTCGCAACTTGGTGGCCATCGGCTTGGGCGCTGGCGCTACGGGCCCCACCGTGGAAGACGGATGATCCTCTGCCTGTCTTGGTGATGCGGCAGCGCCATTCTCGGTCAGTGATGGGCTCCCGTCCTTCCCATTTCCGTTGGTCTCCGGTGTTGGCTTGTTCGGATTCATGATCGGGATGTTATGTTTCGCTACTGTGCGGAAGGCCATTGCGTTCGCACGGGCTCGATGGTGCGGAGATCGAGACGCGCGGCTCAACTAGAACAAAGGAAAACAATGATATCAATACGCGAACTTCACTCATTGGTTAAGCAATATATGTACCTCGAACTTGTACAGCTGAGTCTGCCAGTGGGGTGCATGGGCGGCGGCTGGAGCTTGCTGGGGCGAACCCTGGAGACCCGGCGGACCGGCATGTGCGCCGACATTTCCGTTGGGTGGGGGAGAGGCGTAGTGCGAGAGGGAGTTCTGTGGATGGTGCATGGGTTGCATGTGATGCTGCAGAGGGCCGACGTTTCCGTTTGCGAACATGGCAAAGCCGGGGGACGTCGGTGGCGGGTGCGGGCCAAAGGCCGGGTGATGGGGCTGCTGCCTTCCCCACGGCGAATTGTCTGGCAGTTTATGGGCAATGCCCGCTGGTTGCTGGTAGGCGTACATCGCATCTGGTCAATGCGAGACCGCAGACGTTTATTGCGGGGAATCGCCGAGGCGGAATAAAGGGGATGGTGGTCTTCGGTCCAAGACTGTCTGACAGGTGCTGCAGAGTGTACAGAAGTAAAGACAAGTAAACAAACAAAGGATTGGGCGAGATCGCCTGGGGCGGAGGTGGTGGACGGAGGCAACTGGCAGGGGTTCGCACAGGTTCGGCCACTTTGCGTAAACGGTCAACAAGGCGCACAGATTCGCACGCCGCCACTGCCGTGTCCATTTCTCCATCTTTCCTGCATTCCGCGATCTTCGCGCATCTGCCCAGCGCAGTCCTCGATGAAACGATAGACATAAGCGCACACGACCGCCAGGAAATATTCAGAACGCCTCATGCACGTACTTGTGTGTGCGCGGCGATCTAGGTACTCCACGTGCGCGTGCCGAGATCGACGTCCCTGAACTCGCTTCGAGTCTTGCAGCTCGCTGCCACCTCGCCTGGGCCAGCCTGCTTATATACCTCCCCCCATCTCGCACTCTGATACCCATCTACACTCTACATTAGGCCATGACTGTCTACCAGGCTACCGTCTCTGCTCCCGTAAATATTGCTTGCATCAAGTAAATATCATATAACCTTCGCCCGGCGCAGACAGCACGAAATCTGACCACTTTCACCCAGGTATTGGGGCAAGCGCGACACCAAGCTCATTCTACCCACCAATTCCTCGCTCTCGGTCACTCTCGACCAGGATCACCTGCGTGCGACTACGACTTCACGGGCCGATGCTTCGTTCGAGAAGGACACGTTGTGGCTCAATGGCAAGGAGGACGTGATCGCCGAAGGCGGACGTTTGTTCACATGCATCCGCGAGATGAAGGCGTTGAGGAGTAAACTCGAGCAAGAAAAACCTGACCTGCCCAAGGTATATACCTATCTCCAATACACTTACGACATAATACTAAAATGCACTAGATTGCTGCGTACAAGGTGCATATCGCGTCGTACAACAACTTCCCCACCGCGGCCGGCCTCGCATCATCCGCCGCGGGATTTGCCGCGCTCGTCGCCTCCCTCGCAGCGCTCTACTCGCTCCCCTCCACGCCCTCTGAGCTCTCCCGTATTGCTCGCCAAGGCTCCGGCTCCGCCTGCCGCTCCCTCTTCGGCGGTTTCGTGGCCTGGGAAATGGGCTCCGCGGCCGACGGCTCCGACTCGCTCGCCATCGAGGTCGCACCGCGCGAACACTGGCCCGAGATCCAGGCGCTCATTTGCGTGGTTTCGGATGATAAGAAGGGTACTTCTTCGACCAGCGGCATGCAGAGGACCGTCGAGACGTCCACGTTGTTGCAGCACCGCATCAAGAACGTTGTCCCGGACCGGATGAAGAGGATTTCGGAGGCCATTCGCGCGAAGGACTTCGATGCATTTGCGACGCTTACGATGCAAGACTCGAACCAGTTCCACGCCGTTGCGCTCGACACGGATCCGCCGATCTTTTACATGAACGACGTGTCGCGCGCGATCATCGCCGTAGTGACTGAACTCAACCGGGTCTCCGTGGCGGCGGGTACTGGTATCAAGGCGGCGTACACCTACGACGCAGGTCCGAACGCTGTCATCTACGCACCGGAGAAGAACATGCGGGAGATCATTGAGCACGTTGTGGCGTACTTCCCGCAGGCGGAGGCGTTCAAGGATCCCTTCGGAATCTTTGGCGCATCGGGCGTTGGGGAGGGCAAGCTCGCTGAGGGGTTCAACCCGAATGTGGCGAAGAAATTCGCGGCTGGAGCGGTCAAAGGTCTCATCCATACGCGCGTTGGGGACGGACCGAGGAAGCTCGGAGATGAGGAGGCGTTACTGGCTGCTAATGGTCTGCCGAAGACATTAGTCTAGGTCCATGCAATCATGCGATGAACAGAGTGCTTGATCTGCTATACAAAGAATACCATGGATTCACTATAATGGCACTATAATAGGCATTGATGAATTGTCCATTGTTTGGCAAGTGCGATCCGTGTAGATCTGTCGGGTTCGAGTGAAGATGCCGCGTAGTGCCCGTCAGCGCCCGGCGGGCCCATATCAGAGCTCAGCGCTCAGCGCTCAACGCGTAGCGCTTAACCCTAAACAGCCCTTGACGAAGACACGCCCGCAATATCATGTGATCGTGTACGCATCAAACTCCGGAAGAAAACGGAAAACCAAGCATCTGCGGCGTACCACCACTAGCCCTTCTGAGCAGGTATCACAGCTAGAACGCCGACCATTGTCATGGTCAGGCACACATTTCCCATGAGAGCTGAGCCTCACCCGGTGCCACTGCACCTGTCTGTCCTGCTCGCGTAGAATGGAGTGGCCGTTGCTCAAGCGTTTGAGCCGACGCAACCTGTCTGCCTCGACCTCACCATGCTCGGCTAGGCTGGTGGTAACTGTCCGTCGACTCAACTCCCAGGAGGTCGGATCTCTATTCCGTGCTGATCGGTTTTGGTTCCCTCTTGGTTCTCTTTCTCGCGGAGGCGTCCCCAGCGCTCGTTTGAGATGTCTATCATTCACAGCATACTTACCGACGGCTGTCTAGCCAGATCACCGAAGGTTGCCTCACAATATATGAAGATGACTGATGCTGTTCTCCCCCTTGCTCCCTCCCTTTCCTCATCTCGCACTCGCCCATGCTCAAGCGACTCAGGAAGCTCTCCAGCCGGCGCAATTTACGCACAGCGCCATTCGACTCTGCCAAAGGATCACCTCCGGCCGTGCCAAGTACTCCGGCAATAGAAGTTTCAAGAAGCGTGACGCCAGTCGATGCTTCCTCGGGCAAATGCGCAGTTCCCGAGGCGAGTGTCAGCTCCCTCGCGACAACAGTGCCCGCGACTTCCGGCTCACATACGGCCGCTCCTGCCATCGAAACGACTGCCCCGTCTGAAGACAATCCAAGCAAAGATGCGCAACAAGACGATCGCTTCGCGGATACCTGGCAGCAAGTGAATAAGCCGCCTGCCGTGAAAACTGGGATCACCAGAGCACTTGACGACCTGGGTTCGTGCATGTACTTTGCATCGCATACCAAGTCTGACTCCCCTCCAGAAGACAGACTGTCGCCTCTGGCTGCCCAAGGGCGGACTATCGCCGACGATCAGCAAAAGCATCATGTCAAGCGCCGGCCAGATCGCCACGGATTTCGGCCTGAAAGACAAGATTGGTAGCTTCATGAAAGGCATGCCGATCTTCATGGACGCCCTGGACGAGGTTGGGAAGATTCATCCTATCGTGCAAGGTACAATTACTCTTGGCTGATTACCGTCCATCAGCTGATGTATATGTTGAAGGTGTCGTCATCGTCTTCAAGGCGGCGTATACGCTGGAGGTCAAACGACGTGACAACGACAAGAAGATCACGGCCCTGTTTTCGGAGATGAAGGACGTTATGGCGGTTCTGCTCCGGTGAGACGCCCTCAGTGGATTCCATTGGCCTGTGACTATACTGAAACATCACAGTCTGAAAGATATGCGAGACGATGGCATGCGCATCACGCGGCCGGACGGAACTGTTCTCAAGGACCAGCTGCGAGAATGTCTAGATTCTATCGAGGCGAGTGTCAAGGAATGCTCCAATATGTGCGACACGTACTCCAAGAAGAGCCTCTTATCCAAAGTCGTACACGGACCGATCTGGAATACAAGACTTGCGGGCTACGTAGCAACGTTTCGGGACCACCGGGGTAAACTGGAGTTTACACTCGTCGCGCGTACTGGACTCGGTGTTGATGAAGCGAACATCAAGTGAGTGTGACTCCGCGCCTTTAATGTGCCACAGTTCTCATTGTTTGACTCAGGTTGGATATCTTGATCAACTTCTTTGCCAACTCTCTCTCTAGCCCCGAGGTTCGTAGGCTTTCCAAACAGTACGGAGAATTACAGGCGCCCGCACGTGGTCATGGTGGCCCGCATCGTGCAGACGCAAAGGACCCTCGGGTCGTTAATCTTGTCGAACAAGCTCGCAGGCTCGAGGGCGCGCGGGCGCCAGTACCGGGAGGCAAGAGCGGTGAGAAGGAGAAGGATAAGAGCGAGGCTCGTCACCTCGAGTATGAGAGGGTCCTTGAGGAGAAACCGGACGAATCGGTGGAGAACAACAGGGAGTTGTTCGATAGGAATCTAGAGTTACAGATGGATATACTGCGAGATGTCGTTCACGAGGAAGGAAAGTGGATCGTCGCCGCTGTCGGTGAACAAGTCGGAAGAGGCGCTCATGATCGACTCGCGAATGAGGTGCGTCACTACGGGGTTACGGCTGAATACTCTCTGATGGTGTTCCTTCAGGACATTCGTCAGCTATGGAAGGATATGGTGAGCACCGGGCTCTCTTCAGGCGGGGTCACCAGTGCTCATCTGTGTGCTAACGTATTCTAAAGGGCTGGCGTGGCACTGTCGATACTCGACTACTTGTCGTCACGTTGAGGGATCGGTATACCGAAAAGTCAATCCTACACCAGCTCGACACCGACGACGAATGGGCACTCGGATGTATCGACATGAAGAATGTTCAGCCCATCGTCGAAGCGATTGACGAGGACGCCTCTGGGTTCTTAACGATCGGGGAACTGAACGCCTTCACGGAGTCGCCGGGAAAACCGAAAGATTGGACGTGAGTCTCTGTTATCACCAGGTTCTTGATTCCTCGTTCTGATTAGATTTGTGTAGTTTATTGACATGGATCGCTTATTGGGCAGTGGGTGAGTGTAGACGGGGTGAGTATGAGCGGCAATCTTCTCAACCTGGCGTCTAGGTTGGAAGGCTGTGCAGATCGGCTATGCCCAAAAGATCCAGCAGATCGCCACTCAGCTAATCAGTCTTTCCTCGCACGTTCTCCCCATCAATCGTTCTGCTGCTTGGAACTACATGTCACGCACCTCGTTGGCAACTTATGCCTTTGCCGGCCCATTCTGGAGAATGAACCAGGGCTTTGAAGATGTCCCGGAGCGTTTTGGGCAGTATACGCTCTCGCAAGAAGCCCGGCTTCGAGAGAACCTGGAGAGGATCCATTTCATCGTGGACGGGCGCAGCGCTCTAGATCTCGTGCTGGGAAGTGGACGCACAGAGAAGGCGCGCTCTTATTCAACTTTCACCAGCTTCATCTACACTCACCTCATTGTTTTCTTCAGAACGCACTGGCTCTATTGTATATCCTTCTAGAGAGACATTTCAATATACTCAAAACGGCTTGCCGCTATGCAATCGCGAACGACGAACTCTCAGAAGCAGCGACAGCCATCGAAACTTTGCAAGACGCAATCGCTCTGCGGATGCAAGACCTTGCGAGTGCGTCTCTTTCCCCCTGATGTCAGTACTCAAGCCTGAGCACGATCCCCAGATAGCTTCCAGCAGCAGCGTTTCAATCTCTTGAACGAGTTTGATGTCTATATATGCGGCATGGTAAGTGGCGT
This sequence comes from Peniophora sp. CBMAI 1063, assembly GCA_900536885.1. Classification (NCBI taxonomy): domain Eukaryota; kingdom Fungi; phylum Basidiomycota; class Agaricomycetes; order Russulales; family Peniophoraceae; genus Peniophora; species Peniophora sp. CBMAI 1063. The sequence goes on along the minus strand of UWZB01000827.1, from coordinate 44,596 downwards.
ACGACGACATTGCATAGATTGGATCTAATACTCTGATCAGTTCCGTTACTTCTATACGCCGTCCCTTTTTGCCGAAGAAGACACTTGGGAGTCGATCGAGGTTCATGAGGGCGACGCAGACGATGAAGTCAAGAACATCCTGAATCATCCCTATTCTGAACATAGATCTCTGCCCATTCTCGATGATTGGGTTTACGACGGTTCCCTCTCGGACGATCTCTTGCCCGTCGACGAAGAAGATCTGGTTCGATTTCCTTTGTACGTATCTTCTCCACGTTGCTCTCGGAACGGGACTGACCGCAGTGGGACAGCCTCGGCAGTTGGACGGGTAAGGAAGGGCATGGTTCAGATTCAACCGCATCCCTGCAAAGCATCCGCCTCTGGCTTACGGATGATAAAGCCATCATAGGTCGGCACTGGAGTAGCCGGGGGTATGCATCAATCAAAGGGTCGGTGGAGACGGTGGACGGAGTTACGAAGGTGGAACTCCGCTTCGACTTCTCTATGTGGTCGCCTTCTTCCCTGCAACAAGGACCTCAATCGGTACCGGATGCGGACGACTCTCTCATCAAGTTCGTTGCTTCTGACGCGCCGTATACTACCATGGTCTTCAATGGCGTTTACTCGTCTGGTCCTCGACCTGAACTACGGGGCGATCTCGGCTGGGAAGGTCAACCGATAGCAGATCTTCCCGTTAGCATACTATATCGGCGCATGGATCCGGAGGCCTTTGCATTCTACCACCCTGATGCTATACAGCTATATAGCAATGCGAGGCTGCGCTGGGATTTTGCCATCAAGGCTGTAATCCAATCTGTGCGACGGCGCTTCTGGACCTGGACTTTCTTCAAGAATCGACGGGATCAGAGAAAGACGTTCCTCGAGTACGAGGTCGTCCGCCTTTTTGGAACACCTGGGGAGCAGCGATCGAAAGACGAAGGCTGGGCAGTACACCTCCGGGAGTGCTTGCGGACAGTTTTGCCCGATGACGGGTGCTTTTACTTCTCGAGAATGATGTGGAGATGGGCTCATGTGGCCGCATATGGTACCAGTCGGTATGTACTCGCCCTAATTTTTTGGCTGTGGTCCTTTGTCAATAAAATGCCAAATGCCTAGATTCTTCTGCAACGCATGCAGTGGCGACCTTGTGGGCAGCAGACTCTGGTGCATAGACTGTTGGTACTCCGCGTCAACGGCAGGTGTACCATTCGATCCGTCCGATTCCTACGATGTCTGCAATCAGACGACGTGCATTAACACGAAATCGGGAATGGAAGCGGTGAGGAGCAGTCAACCACCTCACGCCCTGTCACATCGCCTTGTCCTCATTCGGACGCATCTACCCTGGCCGCTGTACCCTTCTATCGTCAAGAAAGCCAACGACTTCGGGCAAATAGTAGAGGCCATAACGGACTCTATCACCTCTGCCGCGACTTCTAATTCTCGTGACGGTACGACTGACGTCTGGTATTGCTCGGTGTGCTGTTCACCGCTCGGATTCCCCTTCTGGTTCTGCCTGCAGCCATGGTCAGACTGCTGGGGTGAGTCTCTGCGCCTTAAGTATGAATATGGCGCTGGCTAACTATATTATGTGCGCCAGACCATCCTGTCTGCGACAAGTGTATTCGCACACCGACCGAATTCGAGTTTCCTGTCGGACGACAGAGGCTCAATGAACCTAAGTCTTCAGCTTCAGAGCATTCAGGACCCGACAGCTCGAAGTCAGACTCCGAGGCGAAGTCACGACCAAACCTCGCGGATGTTCACGGTGATCATCACATATTTCTGAGATGTCCTGAACCGCTTGAAAGAGACGATGAAACCAAAACCCCCAGTCAGCTGGCTATGGAGAAACACATATCCTCCATGCAACAAAGCCTGTCTGAAGCGATTGATCGACTAGGAGCGTTGGAACGGACAGTGGAGAAGTTCATTGGTGTTATCCCCAAAACGTTAGACTGACCTAGTACTGCACACCCCTAACAATGTGTTGATGTTGGCTTTTCGTACACGATGATGCAGTAGTAGCATCACTATGTCGGCTCGTCAGACGAGGATGTCACGAGTCTCTGTATCAATGCCCCTTGCGCCTCCGTCGTAGAGAGGAGTTTTAAGTGATTATAACCTCTGCTAAGAAAGCTGACTTCTGTGTGTGTGTAGTGTTGCCCAGATTGACGACGCAGTTAGCGTTATGGGTTCAAGGCGTCCGGAGTTTGCCGCGGCGGCCCGACGGGCGCGTTCGCATGCAACCGCCGGGGCGAACCTTGGCACTGACCTTCATCATCGTGAACTGTGCATTGCGTCTCTAACTACCTCGCGACATACTTGAACTGAGCATTCAAAACTTCGATTCTCTGCGCCGACTATCCATTCCCACCCTCTCCGACTCCTGGCATGAGCGTCGCTCCAGCTTCTGCAGAGCCTTCTGTGGACAGCTTAATATATACCATAGCGGGATGCTCTGAACATAGCAGTCGATATGTTGCAGATAACATACTCGTAGATAACCCTAAGGATCAGTCCAGCCGGTGGAGCGGCCTCCACGAAGATCCTCACGTCAAACAGTGGCTCCTTCTACGGTTAGAGAACCCTGGAATTATTTGTACGTAGAGAACTGTGCGACCTTCTGCAGTAGCTAAGGATCACTATCGTCAGACAATATCACCTTCGGAAAGGTGATAAACCTACTACATAACACTCTCATGCGCCGCTGAATGTACTTTCTTCGTTTCTCGACACACAGTACTACAAGTGTATGCCCAATCTACCAGAGGACCGCAGAGTTTGCTCTGACCTATATCGTCCCAGCGCATCCATGCAATATGAAGGAATTTAAGGTACTGATCGGGATGGAAGAAAGTGACATGACCGAAGTCCTACACGCTTCTCTGAAGGACGACAATGTACCCGAGACCTTTCCTCTCAGGCATACCAAGGCAACTGGCGTATTTACGCCTAGCCGTTTCCTTAAGATTGTGCCTCTAACGTAAGCTCAGAGGCCTTGGACATGCATGCTTCCCTTGCTGAATCTCCCTTTGGCAGTGCACATAGCAGTAGCTATCATATCTCGATCTGGCACGTCGCCTTGAGTGGTATAATGGATCCTGCGTTCATGAAAGATGCCACGGCACGGTACGAGCAGGTAATCGCACCATGCGCTCGCTTCTTTGACGCCTCAGAGATCTCACAAGACGATAGCATCGTGAAGCTGCTGCTCTCCGTCACATCCTGAAGCATCTTCGCACTCGTGGCTTACTAGCCCCATACAAAGCCTTGCTCACTGCGTCCGACGTCCAACTAGAACACCCTCTCGTGACGCGGCTTTACGAGAGCATCGTATCTGATGCTGATTGGAGCGAGGCTGAGACTGTCATCCAATCATCTGGAGACGCAGGCTTATTCGACGCATACCTGCAGAACTCGCAACCACGCGCGCTATGGAAGCGCCTGCGCGGTCCTGATTTCGACAGTCCGCAGCCATCCCGTCGTGGCGGACATGCTATGTGTATCGATGAGGATGCCGGTCTTCTCTATCTCTTCGGCGGCTTCGATGGTCACAAAAGTCTGGACGACTTCTGGTCCTATTCCATCGCCACCGACACTTGGACGTTGATAGCAGAGCACGCGAGCTCAGGTCCAGGTCCGAGCGCGCGCTCTTGCCACAGAATGGTCTTCGACTCGAGGAGAGGATGTATCTATGTGCTGGGAAAGCTGACTGATGGCGATGGCGACGCGGACGACGTGATGGGAGGAGCTCATACGAGAGAGAGCTCGGCAGATTCCACCTCGTTTCAAGACAGTCCCGGCGACTTCTGGTGTTATCATACGCAGGGTCCTATAGCGGGCTCCTGGGAGCTATTATCAGACGACACTAGCGTAAGTCTGGCGATGCTCTTGATATCGATCACGAGCACTGACAGACGTATCAGGATGCAGGTGGACCACTCTTACTGTTCGATCACCAGATGGTCATGGACTCCGCGGCGCAGATACTCTACGTGTGCGGTGGGCGAGTTCATGAGGGTCACTCGAGCACCGCAAAGTATTCCGGGCTGTATTGCTACGAAGTTGCGTCGGAGAAGTGGACACTCCTTCAGTACGTCTCACTAAAGTACAGCAGGGTCGCGCACTAAACCACGAATCACAGACCACGAGCGCCTTCGGGCGTACTCCACTCTGCGATGTGGAAGAGATATGGTAAGCTCATCGATTTGTCAACTTCCACGTCGCTGATAGGCCCGTGAAGGACACTGCATGGTCTTCGACCCAAGCTCTCGTTGCCTGATCATCTTCTCGGGCATGGGTGACGATGACCACTACTTGTCGGACATGTACTCCTACGACATCGATACCAACACCGCGACGCAGCTTTACGTCAACTTCGCATCCTCTGGTGGGCCCGACAAGAACTCGACCCAGCGTGCGGTGATAGACTCTTCGTTGCAAGAGATCTACGTGTACGTGTTGATATAAGTAGCGCGCAACGTGTTGCTGATAACCATTAGCCTCTGCGGTCTCACACGCAATCGCGCACAGCCTACCCGAACGGAGAGCACCACATGGCTATACAAGTACGACGAACAGCCAGGAAAATGGGCACACATCCTCGTTGAGGCCGGTAGTGGTAGCGAGCGTTCGCCGCAACCCCGTACGCGCTACGGTCATCAAATCGTATACGATTCGCGTACGAAGACAGTGTATCTCCACGGCGGTAACGCAGGCCCGGTTGAAGACGAAGGCAACGAAGAGGTTGAGACAGTAGCGGAGCGTCGCTTGGATGATCTGTGGTGCATGATGCTGAAGAGGTCCGCCTTCCGTCCCTCGTGGTATTCAAATCCTGACTTCTCGCCAGACCCGAACCACAGGAGGCAATACGTAGAGCGAAGTTCGAGCTGAGGTGCCAGCAGTGAGTCTCTTTGCGACTCTATCCGCCACAACCACCCTGACATCCTGCCAGATTTCGCGAGATGTGCGATGCGGCACCACCTGTAGAAGCTCTGAAGTTCTTGCAGTCGCAAGTTGCGGAGGTTGTCGATCACAATACACCGGAGACGGACACCTTCAGTAACTTGCTATCTTTGCTCTTGACGCGCCAACAGCAGTCGTCGACGCCTTCTGCGGATATGTCGTCCATGTCACAGACGCGCAGCGATCTTACGGACGTCATCTCTCAGGACAGGCGCCTAGCGCGTGTCAAGGTGTTCGAGGGCCTTCTCGAATTATACCCCGCGGACGCGAAGCAACCATCCCCAAACTTGGTGGATATGGTCGACTGGTACGAGCAGAGTGCGCACGGGTGATAGGGAGGCATAGATGGCATTCAGGAGTGGATAGAGGGTACATAGGCATTGTAGGATAGCACAACTTCGCGCCGTATAGAACCTGAGGAGTATGATCAGCATGACTGAAGGGTACAGGATTTGTAAGGGGTGGGATGGTGTGCATCAGTAAGAACGCAGCTTTATCCTCCATAGTTGGATCGTCGGACATATGCTTGTATCGATGAAGAGAATGGTATACATCAAGCGCGGGAAAGGGGACGATATGCGTTCGAGAGCAGGATATCTCACCTTACAAGTAACCAGATGGTGCCGATAAATGTTTCAATGTGAGACCTGGGGGGTTTATCGTCAGCTCAATCAAAAGAGAGGTTCGTGGATAGGCGGAGCTTCAGCGGGTGGTGGGTGTCAGAAATAACGATCATCCGGTTCACACTGACATAGTTCGTCTCGAGCGAGAGTCTCCTAGCGCTATCACCGAGCTACTCACCGTGCAGGCTCGTTCATGAGGAGTGCTGCATGCGTAGATGAGGGTCACCGTCGAGCGTGTTAGCACCGCAGTAGGCTCAAATTGGTTCGGCGAATGCCGCAACACGCTCACGTGTGTTTGCAGCAGCGATGAGCGCTGAGCGAGAATTCTCCAGCTTGCAGCTAACGCCAACCAGTTGGTCGTGGCGCCGCGGACTCAAGGCAGCACAGGCAAAAGCACTTGATTGTAATCTACATGCGTACAGAAGAAATTGATGGGGAAGGAAAGAAAATCCGGGAGAGATATGATACATGAATATGACAATTGGCATTGCCAACATACAGAAATGTAGACGTATTGACGGAAACATGATGCGCCAGAATATTGGAACAAGGAATAGTGGACTCTTAGGCCTGTTCGGAAACCGCTTGATTGGTCGATCGGCGGTGTATCGGCCGTGTGAACGATGTGAATGCTCTATCGTACGGCGAATATGCGGCGTACAGACGCGATCGCACGGGCGATAAACGGTCAACCAAACATCCAAACGGTTGCCGAACGGGCCCTAAGTTATAGAGAAGTTAAATGAAAGGGTCGGCCTAGCGCTAGACCGTGTTGGTTCGGGGCGTTAGTTACGCGTCGAGCAGATTCGTGATTACACCAAGACCCTGCGCCATATTAGGATCTACGTGTTGGATAACTGATGAGAAGTGTACCTTGGTCTTTCCCTCGCGGAATAAGAGCTTCATCCCCTTCTTCACAAACTCAGGGTGAGAGATGAACTCGAATATGACAGTCGCGCGATCTCCTGTCCGCAAGAGACCCTGTGGATGATCAATGGACACTATGCGTACAGTCTGGCGTACAGCCTGACCGGATATGTCAGTAGGAACGCATTGCGCTTGTGGTAGAATATAGCGTACTCCGGAGTGCAGCATAGCCTGGTAGTTGACTTGCATAGTTGTATTGTGGTACAGGATGAGTACCTGCCCCTCAAAACGCTTGACAGCGCGTGGAGGTGCATCGATCTTGTGTACGATGACCATTCCCTTGCGTACTGCCGCTCGACGAACGCGCTTCAGAGCAAGAGCAACGGTCTGACCGGCTTCGGCGTGCGTCACATCGGCGCTGTTCGTGCATGAGTTTTCGTGCTAGGCGTGAAGAGGGAGGAAAGTAGCCACCGTTTCCGCTGCATGCTCTTGACAACGGTGGAGATGTACTCTCCGTTGCCATCCGGACCGAGCAGGACTGGATCTCCCGCCTTGATCTGCCCGCTATTCAGGATACCGTTGACCACGGTACCCACGTAGGGAACAGACCAGACTTCAGTGACGGAGAACTGAATACGCGTCAGTAGGTGGTCGATTCATGGATGAAGTGTTACGGCAGACCTCGAGCGGCAATGTTGAATCGAACTTCTCCGAGTCATCTTCGCTCGAAGGGAGGAGATTGAGGAAAGTCCGCATCTGTGGCTGGTCAGCGACAACCAACACAGCAGTATGCGATCATACGTAGTCGAGCCCAGATCCAGTTACGTTCGAAATTTGGAATATGGGAGCTATTCTAGGGGGTGATAAGCGACGGCATACATTGACGATCTGCGCACGAACCGCTCTTTCGTCACCACCTGCGCCGCTTTGATGGCGACTTCATGCGATGTTATTCGTACTGGTGTCTTACTATGTGGCGATATGAGCGCGCTGTACACATATATGCCTCAGAACGATGGCTGACCGGCATCCCCTGCTCATCAGGATCTTGTCGACTTGCTCAACGGTCTCCTGCAACTTCTGTGGCGGAGTCATGTCGATCTGTAGGGGTGTAAATGCTACAGCGACGGAGGAAGCGCCATGCTGCTAACCTTCGTTATGCATACAGCGACCGGAACGTTCAAAGCAAGTGATATTGCCAGATGCTCCTTAGACATGCCGATGATACCAGCATTTGCGCCAACCATGAGTATCACGCATGATGGTGCACCGGAGGTCAGACCGTACAGGGTAGTCTTCAGATATCGCTCGTGTCCGGCGAGGTCTGTACGGCGTTAAGAGCCGTCGCGCCATAGCCGTACGAAAACTGACCGATGAAGGTGATGATCTTGGCCGATCTAGCAGAGATCTCTTCCCAGCCGAGCTTCTCGCGGCGAAGTACGTCTGGGTCTTTCGATCCGCTCTGTACTGGTAGCACGGGTTTGCTTTCCGTGTCGAAGCCAAGGATCTGTATAAGCACAATCAGCAGGTGGTGACCAGACAAATGAGTTCGCCGCACGAACCTCCATTCCGACGCTGGACGTGCGACCGGTCTCAATCTCGTGTTTGTGGCGGAACAGGACTACACGCGCAAGCCCACGGCCGTCATCGAGCCCACCTAAGGAGGTAATCAGGGCATTGCAGATTGGAACAAGATGGTACGTACCACGAGTAAGGACACCCAATGTTGTTGACTTGCCGGAGTCAACATTTCCTACGATGGCGCATCGAACCTCAGCAGTGGACGAAACGTCTGCAGGTGGTAGTCGACACAGTATACATGCGCGCGGCTGCTCTCCTCCGGTTTCGAAAAGTACAGAGACCTATGGGAGCGATGAGTACATCGCATGCGTGAGTACCATAAAGGCATACCTTCCCACCAATCTCTTCCACTGCGCGTCGTAATGACTCTTTCAGAGTCGCAAGCTCCGCCTCAGTCCGTTGAATACCATTCCACCCCTCCTCCCCAGTAAGCTCGGAGTTGGTAAAGAGCTTGTCTGCGGATGGATGAGCACCTATTCGTATCAAGAACTCCCCGCGTCGCCGTGTCAGGAGTATAGTTAGAAGATCTTTCGCTTTGGCAAAGCCTTCATCGGTGCCCGCCAGTAGTTGGATCTGCACAGGGAAGTATAAGGCGCCTTGCAACTCGATCAATACCTAGATGACGTACTTGTATCTCAAACTCAATGTCCAATCCGGCATCAGGGTCTCCTGTGAGCTCAGTTGGGGCTGCTGGTTCGGTAGCTGCATCATTGTCCTCGGCGTCCTTCACCGAGCCGGGTGCCACATGAGACGCATCCGCCCTCTTGTGCTTAATGGGAGAGCCAGATTTGGCGTCGCCCGATTTCTCTCTGGTATGACCCTTGCCATTGGCGGCAGTGTCAGCCTTCTTCGCCTTTAAGGGCAAACTCTTGGTGTCGGGCCTCTTCTCAGAGAGACCGCCGGCGCGCTGTAATGTATCCTTGACAGCGTCGGCTCGTAATCGACCTATCTCCTCCTGGAACTTCTCAAGCGCTGACATTACTTCGAAGAGAGATGCGCGTCAGGCAGTTGATGGGGTGGCACGCGAAAGTTCCGCAGAAGCAGGGAAGCGCGCGCTTGGTAAAGGAGATCGAGACGGCGTGGCCCGCGGAGTACTAGTCCAATCAAGTCGAGGGCGCGAGTGTCGCGGCTAGTAGCACTTCAAGTTATAGCGCCGAGTAAGGGTAGCGCAAGGCTACATATAAAGGCGGCGTGAGGGTACGAGTCAAGGTCTGTCAATGTTACAGAAGCTATACAGCTGTTGAAATGACTTCATCAATCGCGCCCACGTGGACGCGCGATCCCCGACCACAAAGCACGTCGCGCGCCACGCTCGACCATCATGGCAATTTGAACCGCCTTTGCTCTCGAACCATCACCACCTCGCTCTCGCGCCGATCATGAACGGCAACTTCAACACAGAAATGCGCCGGATATCTGGCTGTCGCCCTGGCCAGCTCGACAGTACCCAGCCACAGCGCGTCCTGCGCCACCCTCTGTCCGTGCTGTCTTTCGGCTCGTTCGACCCGCATACCGCTGCGCCACAAACCGACCCTGCGCCAGCAAATGCGGCGGAGAGACTGAAACAGAGCGGCGCTCGACGCGTCGTACTCGAAACCTTTCCTGACGGGAGCTCATCGTGGCGCTTTGTTCCCAATCCGCACTTTCAAGGAGTTCATGAAGAGGGGACCCATTGGCCGCGCGTGGTTGACCTATGCGGGTAAGTCTCACTTTATTACTATGTGTACACTTCTGACTTGAACGTGCGCAGCGAATTTGTTCTCACATCATTGGAACAGTGGGACATCTATAAACTAGATCCTGCATACAGATGCACGTTATACCCTGCATACCCCAAGATCATACGAGAGGAACCGCCTCCCGCTCACCCTGCCACGGCCTCTGCCTCATCACAAGAATCCATCGCCAACGCGTCGAAGCGCCCACGCCACTCTTCACCGGCGGAACAAGGACCTACGCCGAAGCGCTCACGTCGGACACCCGAAGTTATCCAGCTACTGAGCGACTCGGAAGGAGACGAGTCTGAGTCTGAGGTCACGGAGATGATCATCGACTCAAGCTCCCCGGGAAGGAGACTAGTACCTAAAGCGAAGGCGTCCAAAATCCCGTCACGGCGTACCAATCGCGACCACCCACGCAAAGCCGAATTCAAGACGCAACCACAGCCTGCCGCAGCGCCGTTCTCGCGCACATCCTCCATGTCTCAATCTGTACCATCTACGCCTAGCATGAGCTCACAAACACTACCTACATTCGGCAGTCCAAATAAACGCAAAGGTATAGTCCTCGTTTTTTGTGCATACTGCATAGTGGCTCATTGTGTGCAGGTACCTCGCCAACACAGGACTCGTCGCAAGACTCTTATAAACCTGCGAAACGTGCTCGTACGCGTTCTCCGGGAGCTGAGCGCGCCGAAAAGACCGCGCAGCATCAGGAGCGCATGAAGGCTCGCGAGCGGGAAGAGAAACGTGCACGGCGCTTACGAGCGGAAAAAAGCGAACGAGCTTGGATGGAAAGCATCCACGAAGACGCCCACGAGCACTTTGCCGCCCGCGCAAGTTCTGCTGTACCTGGTAAGTCAGATCCCTTAGATACCTGTGCATTAGCGCTGAACCATACTAGCTACGGAGGATGACGATGTACGAAGTCAGGCGACCGAAGAAGACACGGAGACCACAGCAAATGCGGGTGCATCTACGGCGAGCGCAGAGGACAAGCCTACTGATCCCGAAGAAGCCGCGCGGCTTGAAGCGCTCAGGGCGTCGCGTCGCAAGCTCGAAGAACTCGAGCGTGATCGCCCGCTATGGGAAGCAGCGGCTCGCGAGCGTAAGCGCCGTGAAGAAGAAGAGGAGACATCTCTACGCGCCAAAGCCGAGCAGCGCAAACGCGAAGCCGAAGAAGCCGAGCGTGCACGCGCGCAACAGGCTACACGAGAGCGTCTGGCGAGGGAACACGCCCAGAGGGCGGAGCGCGAGGCAAAGGAGGCGGCGCGGCGGGACCAGGAGTGGCGTTCGCGTATGCAGCGCGAGCGATGGGCACGGGGACCTTGGACCGCCGAACGCGCCCTTGAGCGCTACAGGCAGCTCGCGGACGCGTTTGATGCACGCAAGTTTGGTGCCGGGCAGGAGTTCTCGTTCGAAGATGTCCCTTGGCCGACCCTGCGCCAACCTCTGTCTTTCGGCCCAGAAGACATCGACTGGAGCGAGGTTGAGACGTTCTTCGGTGCCGCTCGTTCACGCATGCGGTGGGCAGACTACGCTTCGTTTGTCGAGAAGAGTCACAGGCGGTTCCACCCTGACCGTTGGCGCTCGCGCGGCGTGTTGACGTCGGTCGTGGACGAAACGGCGCGCAATGCCATGGAGGTCGCCGCGAATACTGTTGCGCAGGCGTTGACGCCGCTGTGGCGTGAGGCGAAGGGCCGTTGAAGCGTGTTCTTGGCTATGATGATGACTTTACGATACAATGGCTCCAGAATTTTGCATACGAGTCCGTTACACGCGCATCACACATTGTTAGGGATTGGAAATGCATTCTAATGTATACGAGTGTTCAAAGCAGTACGAGGCCGTAGCCGACACGAGTCCTATTCTAGTTGTCCGAGTCCAACGAAGTCAGTGTGAAGGGGGTATATTTTATGCGCTTTCTCCTTCCTTCTTTCCCTCCTCCTGGGCACCTCCCTCCATAGCCTTCTTCCCTGCTTCTACGCCTTTTGGTGCATCATCGGCGCTGGGAACCTAAACGGAGCGCGGCGACGTCAGGTTATGGCTCGGATATAGTAAGTAGTGGGACATCGAACTCACGTTGACAACAATCTGGGGTTGGCCGCCGCCACCGCTTGTCGGTGACTGGTTCTGCGCCTCGGCGTCGCCGCCGCCCTCCTTGGCAGCTTTCTCCTTCTCTTTCGTTTCATGCTCCTTCTGCTTGGTCTCATGCTTCTTCTGCTTCGACTCGTGCCTCATTCTATGTTCAGACGTAAGTATGCAGGGCTGAAGAACGTGGGGAGGGTGCGCACTTGAAGCAGTCCGCGAAGTGCGAGAAGAGGGTGATGATAGGGCCGGTGACGGCGGTGAAGGCCGCTACAATAGATGCAGTGATACTACGGGTGCGCTTAGCCACGCTCAGACGAGGGAAAGAGAGCGGGACGCACCCCATTGTCTGTGACGGCTAAGTCGGGGAGGGTGCGGGGAAGGCGTGTAGTTCGTGAGGGCGACGTGAAAGGGTCGGGAGAAACGGTGATTAACGGCGTGCCGAGGTTTATATACTTGATACGCGGTAGCCTCTCCACGGGTACGTGTTTTATCTCAAATCTGGAGCCTAGTGGCCCACGAGGCGAGGAGGCCGAGAGCCAAGGAAGCGAGAGAAGTTGATGGCGGCGGCGACGCATTGAGTGACGTCAAAAACAAACGAGACGAGGGCTGGAAAACTATAGATGCTCCATGTTCAAGATCATGATGCTTAGTTGTGTATCTCCGTTTGGCGCGAAGTGCGTCAACGATGAGCTGGAGGGTGGTTCTCGCGAGGATGCGGTCGCTGCTTCACGGAAAGCTAAACCGACAGGTCGCGTTGTCGCTCTAACCGAACGCGTAATACACGTGACCGTGTATCCGTTGTTCTCATCGTTAACGGGCTTGTCGGCCGGACAACAGCCACAGCCCGTACTGTCGGGGACTCTGCCGGGATTGGGCTAAATCCGCGACCTCTATTTTAGAGTACTAGTCGCCAGCGCGTAATTATACCAAGCGAGAGTTCGGTAGTGGCGGCAGGGTCACGAAGTCATCGGGTGGATAATAGGAGATATATATAGTCCGTGTGGGATTAAGACCCAATGCGAGGTATCCAAGGCAGCGTCTCTACAGCGAACAGGAAATATACAAAGCAAAGCGACAGAGAAGAATGAGAGTGAAGGTCCTGTACTTGGGTCAGAGATACATACATCGTGATGCAGCATGCAACATACCGTGATTGATGGTTTCGCTAGAACCCGCGGGATCCTGGCTTAGCAATGTGCATAGTCGGTGCCTCCTTGTGGGCGTCCGGCACTGGATGCGGGGGTGCGATGTACTTGTCGTACCTGCACTCATCTCGTAAGTCGAGGCACGTTGAATGCAATAGTATGCGACGTACAGCTCCTCGTACGCTACATCAGGCTTATGCACGTGCTTTGGCGGGGCAGGACGCAGCCAGTACGTGAGGAAGAACAGGAAGATGACGAAGAGTACCAGGGCAACACGCTTCCATGTCGCTGGTACTGGTGGGTTGAAGCGGGGATCGCGCGCAAGCTGGCGGTGCAAGCTGGCTACATCATCGGCCTCTTCGAGCTCCTCGAGCTCAAGCAAGTCCTCCGTCGAGTTCGCTGATGTGGGGAGAGGCTCGTAGTTACGCGGCATGGTGATGGGTAAAGTCAAGCTGACCTGTAAGCTTCGCGCGGTCGCGAACGCCGCCCGGTCCGCTGCTTTCCGTGGGATATATATCTGGTCAAAGCACTCACGGCTTTCGAGCCCCGCGACGGATGTCTCTGACCATCGAATACTTCCGATTGACGTACGAATCGCCCGCTATCACAATGATATCAACACGGATATATTGTATTGTCTGCGAGTTGTGCAGGGAAGAAGCCAAGCCACTGTACCGGAGCCGCGTCTCGTGTGCGAACAACGTGCTCGCAGAAGGCACCGAGCTGAGCGTGGAATGCGGCGCAGGGTGTGAGCGCTGAAGTCGACTGTTTGGTTCTCGACCACCATCTCCTGCCATCCTGCGTCTGTAGAGCTGATCTACAGGCTACACACTGTGGTCTCTGCTGAGTCACTACCCGTCCCGGCCCAAGGACGCTCGTGGTCGCCTGCGGGCGCAACTCATAGGCTTCATAGGCGCCACTACACCGCCTTGACCTACCTTGTCTCTTACCTGCATGTCCTCAGATACTGGGCGATCTACTGAAAGTCAACATGCTCCGTCTTCATTTCCGGCTGCTCTCGTAGAGAAGCATGAAGCTGGTACTGCCTCTGCCGCCATCGCGTCTACGACGACCGTGAACACCTTTCACTCGGCTCGAGAGACAATACCCGATGCGCCACCGTCCGAAGCGCCCGCCAACCATTCCTCCCCACCCCAAACTCCTGCATCTGGCGCATTACAGCATCCTGTGGGCAATAACTCCGTTCCCGCACTTCTACCTCCCGAGCCAGCTAGGCCTGCGAATCCTCAGAATGCTGGGGCGGATGCAGCCGCGGCAAATGCGGATAACGCGCCAACCCGCCCCTTATTTCCCCAGCAATCTTGGATTGGACGAGTGCTTCTGTTCTTTGGCTATAATGATCGAGCACGCAAACAGTTGATCGCGCTCATATGGACTACATTCATCGACATTGGAGAGGTATGCCGATCTACTCCCTCATACCATGACTTTGCGCTCATAAATGTTTGAAGCTCATCGCGATCCTCGTCTTGCTACCGCTCTCTGCGCATCTTATCAGCCCAACCGATGCGCCACGCAATGAGTGGGATGCTTGTTCGAAGCCCCTTGGCGCGTGGAACGCCATATGGACCGTACGAGCCACGGTCGATCTTGTTCTCGCCTACACAGCCTGGACGACGCAACGCAGGAAACGCATGAACCCTACTAGGTGCGTCATGTTGACGTTTGCCGAATGCGGATCCAACACTGATTCCCGTTATAGTGAGGAAGCTCCGGCAGTCAATGATAACCCCAATGCAGGTACAGACGCTGAGAACGCGGGTCCTGCGCCCGCTGGGGAAGGCAACCCTACCCAAGACGAACAGCCTGCGCAGAACGGCAACACAGGAGCGCGAAGAAGGGCGTACCCGGCATGGCAGGCGAGGTATGTAGTTGTGGCGCATAATGACCGCGCATCCACTGATGGTCTGCTAGGCTGTCCGCGCTTTCCACGATATTCACATTCGCTTGGTTCATACTTGCGCACATATTCGTCTACACGTCTGTGGACTCGTGCCGGCTATCCTCGCCACATATTTGGTGGCTGTCATTCGCTCTGCTATGCGTCATGTACATATCGGTGGTGGAGGTTCTACTGATCGCCCTGATTGTCTTCGTGGTCGGGCCGCTTATAGCGGTAAGTCACTCCCTTATTTTACGTGCGAACAGATTTAACGGTTCATACAGTTGGGTATCACGATCATCTTGATTCTCATGGGTCGTCATCCTCTACAGACCGCGCATCAAATCCGACCAGATATCAACAAGCTGCCGAAGGAGCTTGTAGATCTCATCCCCCTTGTCGTATTCATCCCTCCGCCTCCTGATGAGCCAGTCGCAAGTCCTATCACTATCCCTTCAGCTGCACTTTCGTACCCTCCAGCTCCCAAACCTCCACAGCCCAAGAAGAAGCCGCGCTTCCGTTTCTTGCATCGCAAGCCGAAGAAGACGTCTACGACGGAGAATGATGGAGATGCAAAGCATGTTGACGACTCCGACGATTCAAAGCCACGCGTTTGGGAGGATCGCTGGGAAAAGAGCGATTATCCCTTTGTTCGACTAGAGGAGAACCGTGCGACCTGCGCAGTGTGTATGGAAGACTTTGTGGAACCTCTGCGCAAAGGTGGTGCAACCAGTCCTGCGGTGGCATCTGGGCCTCCCAGTTCGCCTGTTGTCGAAGACCCAGCTACCATCCGTCTAGAAGATGCAGGCGAGGGCGCTCAGCCACTTCGACTCCTCGCGTGCGGGCATGTCTTCCATGTATGTGTCACGTACTCCCCAGCATTCGTTGACTGACCCTCGTAACAGCAATCATGCCTGGACCCGTGGCTCACTGGCGTATCTGGACGTTGCCCGACTTGTCAGCGGCCCGTTGAGTTCACACCCGAACAACTCGAGCACGTCAATAAAGGGAGTGGTCGACGACGACGACGCCGCGAGACCCTACCACCATAGATTGTCTCCTTGTGAGCCGACTGCATACCATTGCCTTCCGCATCTCTCTTCTCTCGACCTCGCTTCTCAGGATTCCCGACTCATCTGTATCATCCCAACTCTCCTTCCCGCCTTTGTCAAATCTGCGCCGCAAGTGTATATCACCCCGCAATTCAACTGCTGTCTGTCCATGCTGTCCTCGTACCGTAGTTCCAATATATTGAATGCTGATATCTTCTCGTGGGAACATGTCGGCGCCGAGCGATGACGAGGCCTTTCAAGTTTTAGTCCCTTCCATTCTCTGAAGCGTGGTTGTTTGCGTCGTGTCCGCACCGCCTCGCGCGATCTGGACAAACATGCCAATCGATGTGGAATAGCTCATGTCACGCTTCTAGCGATGAGAGAGAGGTGCGTATCAGATTGGCAAACACGAGGCTACAGGCAGGCAAGGCAAAACCACCCTCGTGTGTGCGAGGCGGTATAAGTACACTGATACTCAGGCACAGACAGGAACGAGATCTCCAGCTAACATCAACAGCAGGTCCAAGCGGTATGTATGTACGAAGGCAGATGTCCGATACGAAACACGAGAAGCCGAGAATTCGAGGCGCGAAGACAGCAGTCACAATGGGGTGCCCTCCGCCGCTGCGAGTCGAGTCGCGAAAATCGACGCCGGATCGATGCGCCCGTGAGCGTCTGATCTGTGGTTCCGAGCGACGTGGCAGCGATGGTGGGCGGTTATAAGGTTTTCATGTCGAGAACTTGGAGGCAATGTCGCCCCCCGCAAGCAGGAGGCAGACACGAGGTAAGTCGTAGATGTCCGATAACGAGTTGCCGGTCGACGGTGTACGCGCCCGTCTCAATCGTCCCCTGTTTGGAAAACGACCGGACGGTGAGGTGGAGGGGAACCCATCCCCCCAACTCCCTCTGCGCGATTTCAAATAGATGGGAAGGTTGAGCCCTGCGTGGGCCCAACCGACCGCGAGGACTCGAGTTCCCCGATGTTGTTGAGCGACCGCGTCGCCCCGAGACGTCGGGGGCGCGGCGCTAGGCGTGGTGGTGACGGTGGTGCCGAGCACGACCTCTTCGGCGAGGGTGCATCCACTTCCTCGAAGGTGTCCCGCTGGCGCTTGGCCAGAACGGGCTTCGGCTCATCGGGCACGATGATCGCGATCTTGGGCGCGAGCTTCGGTGATGATGGCGGAGTTGCAATGCTCGACTCGTCGCTGGAGGAGGAGCCGTCGTCGAACTCGTCGAAGCTGAGTGAGAGAGTGACGGGGGAAAGCGGTGGCGTGGGAGGGACGACGACAACGGGCTGTGTGTGAACGTGAACGGTGGGAGCCGTGTGGTTCGCGTAGTTGGCCGGATTTGCACTGAACAGGACGGATTCGCCGGTGATCACCTCGTCCCAAACCTGCAGCATATGGCCGGCTTGCTCCACGTCGCGCACGAGGGTAGCCGGGGACGGAGGCGGAGTGAAAACCGAAGGGTAGAACTGGTAGTCGCCCGTGACGACGAGCGGGATCGCATCGAGATAGACGGGCGCTGAAGGACAGGATATAAGTGAGTTCGGGTCATGCAAAGCGAATGTGCGCCACTTACCATCGTCTTCGAAGGTTTCAAACGGAAGGAAACCCATACGCGGCGCTCCCGGCATGTCAAACAAGGGTGAGAGGAGCTGTGGCGAGCCAGAGCGCGACATTGTAGAGCGGCAGTGGATGGGATGTGCAAAGATGGAAGGGCACAGGTCGTATATGGATGGGATGCGATGCTTAGGACTACCCAATCCATGCACTGTTTTATAAGGCGCCTGAGCCACGTTGCATAGGCCCGGTATAGGCAATGACCTCGCCTCGTGGCTACTGGCCCGAGCATCCTCTTCCTTTCTTTCATCAGCTTCTTCCCGGCTTCGGCCGGTTGCAACAGAATGGAAGGCCGTGTATGGGAACTTTGAATCCCGAAGTTGGGCTCGGGCAGGTCGGTGCGCCCGATGGGCCGGGCCACCTTGTGCCTGTCCCCTTTGTCCAGACACGCGCTGAACGCGTTCAAGGTCATGCTACGGCTTGATACGAGGGCCGGTCGAGGTAGCCTACGAGGTTTCGCTTGGTGGACCTCCAAGAGTCCAAGTTCACCGCGACGGGCGCCCCACGACCCTCAAGTACTCGTGAAGTACCGATATAGAACTCACGTGATCGTGAACTGGTGAAGATACGCATGTTCGAGAAAGTGCCAAAAGACGCTTGGGGTGGCTGTTGAGGCGTATCGAAGGCTGTGCATACGTATCGTAGAACGACGCGCCAGCTCTCGGCACACCGGGGGACGACGCTGTCGGAACAGCAGGAGGAAGGTCAATGCACAAGCCGTCAACGCGCGTCGGGCGTTTAGATCGCAACGTGTTCAAGAAGCACTCAGAGCCTTAGCGCCCGGACCCGCCACTTGCTTGCTTGAAAGTCCGATAGCAAGTGATGATCTGGTGGCACGAGGAAAGTATTCACGGTTCGGCAGGGTACCAAGGCACTGCTTGATCGACAGAAGGCAGGCGTGCAGGTTGACAATGCTGGCCACTTGGTAAAGATCTCCTTGTTCACTTCGCGCCACTACTATACAGACTTCATGTCGCAGTCAACTGCGTTGCACATAGCTCACGCCTTCAAACCAGCTGCAGGGACGCCGTCCTTCACCTCTTGCCATGCCGGCCGCGAGGTGATGTCCTTCCACCAGCGAGCGACGTTCGGCTTGCCGTTGGCGCCGGTCTCGAGAGTCGTAAAGCCAAGCTTCGGAAGTAACGACCCGTAAGACAGATGGTAGAGGTCAGCGAGAGTGATCTCCTGTACTGACATCAGCTAAGCTATAGACGCGATGGATGGTCAACCACGTACATCGCCAGCCAGATACTTTTGCTTGCTCAGGAGCTTCTCGTAGCCCTCGAGCTTGGCCTCGAGAGTCGCGAGCAGGGCATCGGCAAGTTCCGGGCTGCCGCCCTGGCCCTTCATCCTATGAACGCGGGGTCAGTCAAATTCCGAGCGCGCGCCTATAATGCCAGATAGACGCACGGCTTGAAGATCTTCTCCGCAGCGGCGCCAGAAGCGTAGACATCGAAGTTGGACTGCTCAATGCTGGAAGCCTGCTCGTAGAGAGCGTATTTGGCGAGATCGGACGTAGTCGGCGCGAGCTTGGGGCCCTTGTCGGGGAACTTGGCCTCGATGTAGCGGGCGATCGCGCGCGATTCGAACACAACGAGTCCGTCGTCGTCCTATCAAGGGAAGACATTGTGAGATATTAGTTCAGTATGAAGCCGCTGCATGCTCACGATGTAGGGTACTTGGCCAAAAGGCTGCTTCTCGAGGTACGAGCTTGCCTTGTGCTCACCCTTGGAGAAGTCGATGGGGAAGAAGTCGTACGGGATCTTCTTCTCGTGCAGCACAACCTACAGCGCGTGAGCCAAGAGCAGATAACCGTTTGCGATATGGAAGACGTACTGCGACGCGACGCGTGCACGTAGAGTGCGGGTTGCCGTAGAGCTTGAGGACCATGATGGGCGGGCGATGGAGGGGAAAGTCGAGCGGGGCGGACTGGAGAAGAAGGCTACGACGGTGCCCTAAATAGTTGGCCCGGTGATCCCTTTATCTAGCATCTTCCAGCGGTTGCCGCATGGCCTGCCGTTGTCGCCGTTACCGTGGTAGAGATCCGCCACGCTGGGAGAAGACAAGTCAGCGCGGACGTCGCATCGTGAAGACTGTGACACATTTGGTAAGCACGCGCTCAGCAAGGTTTACGAGAACAGCGTTATGTATGACGTCCTACTACGACTATTGGATTCGGCTTTCGCCTGACAGGCTCTATATACTTATACTACTACCTTATCATAAGCAAGATTAGCGAGAAGTGCGTATCATTATAGGGTGGCTAAGCGATAGATTCACTGGACCGGAGGCCGACGAATACCACACATTTGAAGGCCGTCCCACGCTGAAATCCAAACGTCTCAAGCGCTCAAGGTGCAGGTGGGCGATATGATTAGGCGGGCGTTTGCTCTGGGATGGTGACGATGCAATCGGGGAAGTTCCGACGGGGATAGCGGGAATTATAGAAAGTGTCGGTGTGCGTCCTGGGACTGGTGATACCGTGCCTACACGGAATTCAGACAGAGACACGTGTCATGAGAAAGGGTAGACGCACGCAGTGGAGAGGTGCTCGCAGATCTCACTCCATGTAGGCCATCCGGTCTCCAATGACCGAGCTTTCTCAAGATGCCATGGGCAGTGAATGCACCCCCACGCAGGATCTTCATGGTCTGCGCCATCGCTTGAGTGAAATTGTTGGCTCAATTCATCGGTCAGGAGTTGGACAGTCGGCAGGGTGCTGTAGCGAGTGAAACAGTGATCGTTGACGCAATGTTGAACCTAGAAGGAAACGTGAGCTTCGGGAGTTGTAGTCGTGTCCAGTGAGATTACCAGTGCGCGCCAGGTATAGGTCCAATGGCCAGGAAGATCATTGGGATCATCTGTAGAGACAGTACAAGAACTGCAGAGAAAAAGGAGATCTTGCGCGTCCAGATCCTTCGCGGTCACAACGGATGGTCCATTCGATCCAAAGAACTGGTAGAGTAGCTTTTCGACAACTCCAGATCCAACATCCGAAAAGGCAATAGATGCAGAACTCGACGCGCAGGCAGCACCGACCGCCTCCCAGCCACAGTGAATCACCTCCTTCGATATGTAGTTCTCGTCGTCATCGAAAGAAAACTCCGTGAAGGAGAAGGCCGACGTGGCTAGCCGTAGGTCGTCCAAAACAGCATGAGTGCGCTCCGTATAGCAACTTCGTGTCATGATGTGAAAGAGCTCTTCTTTAGTCTGGACCACCGTCGCCTGAATAGAAGGGATAAGTTCAGGAAAGACGTCGGCGAGCTCTCGCGCAAGCGCATCTGATATCGGTCGGTCCTCGAGGATGATGGCGTGAATCAGCGGATGTTGAATAAGCAAATGAAGACTGGGCAGGAGTGGAACGGTGTCGTGGCGCTGAGGGAGTGATTTGGCATATTCGAGGTATGCAGGGAGGAGTAGCGAGCCGCGCTTTTCCATGCGAGCGGTAGCTTCAGCCTCAAGTCGATCAATTCTGGCTTCCTGGAGAAGAGGGAGGAGTATTGGTCCGAGCCGCTTCCAAACTGAATGTTCACGCGTCGGTCGTCAATGGTCATGATCACACTGTATGTCATGATGCAAGGTGGAACTGTACCTTGGTCACTGACACGACGTTCGGCTTGAAATTCAGGGTGGTGATTGATGGACTCGACATCAGCAGCAGTAAACCCAAGAGATATCACTCTCGCTATGATGCTATGAAGGCACTGTCAGTAACAATCCCCCCGGCGGATCATAAGAACTCAGCGTACTCTTCCTGACGTTGAGCGCGAAGCGATGCTACGGTTGCAGATCTAGCAGCCGCACAGTCATCGTACCACGCCTTGTAAGTCGGCAACATCTGCAGTTCCGGGTCAGTGAGAGACTTATTTAGACGATGTAGTACGCACAAGCATCCTCTGCTGTATGTTGGCACGTAACGGCTCCATGAATGCGATGACCGTGCGATCCACGTCCTCTTGCGAGAGATGATGAGGGATATTGAGCTTCAGCAAAGCGTCATGAATGTCATCGCAGTCGGCAGCCCACCACCAGACCTCGTCTTCGTGAAACTTGTTGGCTTTAGGATGCCCTGTCCGATAATTTAGAAAAAGGTCCAGATCGACACCAATAGCGATCACCGTTGGTCCACGGTATGCAGTCCAATAAGCCAAGCGGATAATCCGGCACCGTCTCCAGGATAGTATACTCGGACACGAGCCTGGTGCAAACTTTGTCAACGGAAGAGTTGCTCGTCTAATGCACTTGGTGTACTGACGACTCTTCGAGGCATTTGTTACAGACTCTACGCATCAGCGCAAAGTCTATTCTCCGCACATTCTTCGTGAGACAACTCTGTCAACGATGCAATTAGATCACAATAGGAAGCAACACAGAGAGCGCTCACATGGCAATACGCGCCACCGAAGAGCAGGTTGGCCCAGACGGGCTCTGAGATATCGTCGGGACATGCAGGAGCATCCGGCACGAAGTCAAACGATCCTCGCCAGAGGCAACGGGCTTGTCGGGTAAGGAGCACATGGCGAAACCCTTTTGCGACACGAGTGAGGGAGACGAGATCCGCGGGCGGTAGATGGCCAAATATCTGTTCAACATCAGCAAAGCCCCTGATACATTGTTATAAGCGCTGCGAACCTCATGTAATACGTCTAAGGGCATCGTCGGAAGCGCGTCCAGACGCTGCTTTCTTCTACGCTTTCGACGGGCAGGAAGTCCGTCATCGTTCGAGTACCGAGCGCGCTTTCCCATACTAAATTGAGACTCTATGGCAGCGATTAGCGTAGCCATATATATCCGAGTCTTGGCCGATGGGGATCATCCGGGTCACTATACCGCCCGCCAGCAGGCCGAACCACTGGGCCACTGGAGGAGTAGAAGGAGCGCTGAGAACACTCACCAACCGGATCGGATATGTAACATACGACTATGTGGAGTTCTTGAGTGGAGAAAGTTGGAAGGACCGATCGAAGGGAGACGCGGGATGCGAGGAGGATTGGGCGCCGCCGCGACGGGACGTCGCGAGAGCGCGTTCCGCAAAACCAGCATAGCGAAACACGATCACCTGATAGTTCTCACGACCACCGGTTCCGGACCGAGGGGTTACTATGAAGTTCACCTTCTTGATTTCTACCACATTGACCAACCTACGAGGCACCCAGCTAGCGTACGCGTCGGACCTCAAATGCAAGCAAGCCGGCGACTGAGTCAACGGTCGCGCATGGCGGTCATCTGGCCCACACCAGTGCTGCCCAGCTCCGTTCTTTGTCCGGCTATGTCAGCGCGCTTACCCGCCCGATGTTGGCCCGATGCGACAAGATTCAGAACGGACTACGAATCCCTCAGGCGCACGCTCGTCCTTCGGCTCATAGGTCACTATAGCGCATCCGAGTCTTTGCGGGCTGAGTGCATGCTGCGTACGGACTGTATGCCGAACTGGCCATTCGTATGTCGGAGTAGGAATTCGACTTCGCCGATCTCGTCGATGTTCAGCGTGGCATGACGTCGTGCAGCCGTCTTACCGCGCGAGGTGCGGCCTTCTACGAGAGCCCGCGGCAGTGGCGGACGCGTCAGCAATACGCTACTACATGATTCCATCTATGCAACTATGCGTGGGCGGCAACCGCAAATCGGGCTGATCCCGACTTGCCCGACGGTCCCACTTGACGGCTACATAATCGATTTGACTTACTCGGAGTACGTGCGGACGGCAAGTTTAATGGAGCGGCCAGTGCTGATGGAGCCCCTTACAGGTCGGATGGCGCACTAGCGGCTACATGACATATATAAAGGCGATCTTGGCTGCGTCTAGAGGCTCGTTACTGCCTACCCCACTGACCTGGTCTCCCTGCGGTTGTCTCACGTCGCTCGGTCATCTGTCTTGGACCGCTCATATCTCTGGTCTTGGACCGGCTGCCACTTCTGGAATACTCGACGCGATATAAGGATCTATTCCCAGTTGCGCTACATTCCGACCCGCTCGACATGGCCCACACGCAACAGCCTGACGAATCTCTTCAAACTCTGCCGCCTCGTCAACAACCCGATCCTGTGCAGGATGCCCAGAGCCAAGCGCCATGGTTTTCTGAAAACTACTTCACGACGCGCCATCCCGCAACACGCGCACTGCGTACGGCCTATATCAAGATCATCGGCATCATGAGTGCATTCGTGATCGTGTTCATGATGGGAGCCTTGTCAATTTACTGGGGCGCGCTGTATGTGACGCCGCAGCAGGCTCATAATCTGGCCGTTTGGATAGTCGTAGGTGCTCGCTACCACATTGCACGCTTCACTCTAACATGGTCTATAGGATAGCGATGGCGGAACCATTGGGCAGACCGTCACGCAGGCCTACCTGAACGCCACCGGCCCCAAGACCGTTCTGCACTACGAGGTCGCCCAGCCGCCTTTCACCGACGCTGCGTCACTGGAGGGCTATCTGGTGGACGAGAGGGCTTGGTTGATTATACACAGTGCGTGTGCGCTTTCGCAAATGGAAGCCGGTTTCTAATCTATACTAGTCAACGAAGGCGCGTCCGCAAACCTGTCCGCGGCGGCTCAAGCCGCCGATGGGTCCTACAATGGCACTAGAGCGGTCACTATGTACGGCAATGAGGCGCGGCAAGAGAACGCTTACCGTTCGACTGTTAAGCCACAAGCTCAGCAGGTCTTCCAGAAAGCTGCTGCGATGTTCGTCTCGAGATACGCCTCGCAGTTAGCGGATCAGGGCGTAAATGTCACGGCGCTTGCAGAGAACGCCCCCTCGGTGCTCACCCTCCCGCTATCGTTCGTCGAGGCCAACGTACGCCCGTTCGATGTACCAGTCGCAACCGCGGTGGACTTCGTCGGGCTGATCTATCTCCTCGTTCTGAGTTTCGTTATCTCAGTGCGTATGCGACCTGAGAACTCGAGGCCATGTACTGACGCTCCCACTTCAGATGATCCACTGGGGAGCACGCGTCGATGCCACCCATCTTGAGGACCACCTCTCATTCGGTTCCCTCGTCGCTGCCCGCATCGTCAATCCCGTCATCATCTACTTCTTCCTCTCGGTCTTCTACGCGCTCATCTCGTACGCATTCCAAACTCCTTTCGGCCGCTTCTACGGGAACTCCGGGTTCGTGATCTACTGGATGATGTGTTGGATGGGCATGTCGGCGTTGGGGCTTGCCACGGAGTCCATCATCACGATCCTCACACCTCGCTTCATTTCCTTTTTCCTCCTCTTGTGGATCATCGCCAACGTATCTGTGGCGTTCTTCCCCATTGAGCTACTTCCCGGCTTCTATCGCTACGGATACGCCATGCCGTTTTACAACGTCTCGCGCACCGTTCGGACCATCATCTTCAACACGCGAAACCAAAGTGAGCCTTCGCGCCTACCAAAGCTGAGACTCGCACTAACTTTAGCCTTCAGTCGGATTGAACTTCGGCGTCCAATTCGCATGGATCGCTGTATCAATTGTTGGCATTGTTTCGTTCCAGTGGATCCGTTATCGCGGCGCTAGGAAGGCATGGCGTGACTCTCAATCCCGCGAGAAGGATGCGGTCTAAGATCTAAGGCCTCAGGACCAGCTCCCTTCCGTTTGTCTTTTACCTTGCGTCGCGCCGCTTCCCGCAATAGCTTATCTGTCCGGCAAGGCCTTATAATGTGATACCCCCTTGTACAATACAGCAAGTCGGGATGTTGTACTTATACTATGCCAATTAGAGCTCTTAGTATTCGACTCGACTCAGCCCTCCACCGGATCTTCATCTCGGTGCGGAGACTGCATAGACTGGATGCGGCTTATGCGACCCCCCGCGAAATGAAATTCGCTCACGACGCCAGTCCCGAGATGCGCGGACTCGGAGCGGGAAATGGTTCGCGTCTAAGTACAAGTAAGCGCTCTAAACTCTTATTGAATGTCACGATCAGATGCCTTACGACCCGCCCGTGCTCTGCAACGGCGTCCGTCAGCATTTGTACAGGCTGAAAAGGATTCGTATGCTATATTTCGTGCTCGTGGTGATGAACGCGCACAAAGCCTTGAAGTTGAAGTGAACAGCGGCCGTGGGCGGCAAATCGGCACCTGCCGTTGATGCCAGCAGAAAGCAGCTTGATGCGCTGTTCCCGGACCCAAACGTCGATGTCCGGCTGTCAGACTTGGCGGAGACTCTTGATCATATGGCACACATACAATCCTTTTCTTGCCCCGAATACTATGCTCGCAGTCGCTACTGAAACATCTGGGGCTGATCCAATGACTGCGTCTCCTTGACCTGCTCGGAGCCTCGGAGGCATCGGCTGACACAGCTGTACCCGTTGTTACTGATGTCCGAGTGATGTATTGTGTGTGGGAGTGCATGTTTGCACTGGTTGGTGTCAGAATAGCCTTATAGACCAGCTTGTAGGCTTCATTCGGACCTCTTCATTCTCCGAGCTTGATAACGACCTCACGACCCCTTACGAATCCCCAACTCTCATTTACGCTCCCGCGCCCTCATATATACGCGTCTGCCGGACAGAACTACATCTGGTACTACCCAACCCAACATGGAGACCAACAGGCCGACCGCCCCCTCACTGCCCATGCTTAGCATGTCGAATCTCCACTCCCCGGATGAGCCGCCACCCTTCACCGCTGCTCAAACGAACGAATCGACGACCGCGATCATGCCCGCGCCTCGCCCTCACTCCATGGCAATTTCATCGCATACGCTCATACCCGAAGATATGAACTCGATGAGCATGGATATGCCGACGAATGGGATGGAGGATGCGCCGTTCTTCTCGGAGAACTACTTCACGACGCAGAACCCCGCTACACGCGGACTACGAATGACGTACATCAAAATACTGGGTATCCTGAGCGCGGTCCTACTCGTATACATGATGGGTGTTCTGTCGATCTACTGGGGTGCTCTCTATTCGTCGCCTCAACAGGCGCACAAGCTCGACGCGTGGATCATCGTGTGTGCTATTCCCTTCTCCCCCAGAGTTGCCGCTAACTCTTGCGATAGGATAGTGACGGCGGCATAGTGGGCCAAGCTATCACACAGGCGTTCTTGAACTTCACTGGCCCAAGTACATCCTTGAACTATGTGGTCGCGCAACCGGCTCGCACGGACCCGGCCGCTCTGGAGGACTACCTAGTGAACCAAGAACGAGCATGGCTGATCATCCAGAGTACGCCACCATACGTATTCTCCACCAATCAATACTGATCCCTATTCAGTCAACGCCGGCGCATCAGCAAATCTGACCGCTGCCGCCCAATCAGCCGATGCTACATACAACGGGTCACTCGCAGTCACACTGTATGGAGATGAAGCCCGAAACGAGGATGCATACGATACGGTGATCCTCCCGCAGGCGCAAGGAATCTTACAACAGACCGTCGAGCAGTTCGCAGCACAATACGTCGCTCAGCTGCCCGGGCAGGGCGTCAATGTAACGGCGCTAGCTGCACAGGCGCCGTCAATACTCACACTGCCCATCGGTTTCACCGAGCGTAATCTACGCCCATTCGATGTTCCCGTCGCTACCGCCGTGGAGTTCGTCGGATTGATCTACTTGTTGGTCATCAGCTTCATTCTCTCGGTACGCATGACACTACTCCTGTCCTGGAAGCGCTGCTGACATCTAGGTTTGCATCTAGTTGATCCACTGGGGAGCGCGTGTTGAGGCTACGCACCTCGAGGACCACCTCTCGTTCACGTCGCTCATCGCGGCGCGCATCGTCAACCCCTTTATCATCTACTTCTTCATGACGCTCTTCTACGCCCTCATCTCTCGCGGATTCCAGGCGCCCTTCAGCCGCTTCTACGGTCCTGCTGGTTTCCTCATCTACTGGATGATGTGCTGGATGGGCATGTCCGCGCTTGGGTTCGCGACGGAGTCCGTCATCACGCTCACCACGCCGCGACTCATCCCCTTCTTCTTGTTGATCTGGATTATCAGCAACGTATCCACCGCGCTATTGCCCATCGATCTCCTGCCGGGCTTCTATCGGTATGGCTACGCCATGCCATTCTACAACGTCTCGCGCACAGTCCGCGCTCTTATCTTTGGCACTCGCAACCAAAGTACGTTTTTCTGCGCGTCTACTGCCGGAAGAAGTGTCTGACATTGAGTTACAGTTGGCTTGAACTTCGGTGTACAGTTTGCTTGGATCGGTGTTTCTATCATTGGCATCGTGATCTTCCAGTGGAGACGCTTCACTGCCGCCAAGGCGGCAAGAGATAAGATGCTTGCTATGGGAAAGGTCGTATAACTATAGTGTGGATCTCTTTTTCGCCTTCGTAGCACCCCACCCGGAAACCGATAACCCATTGCCTCATACACACACCATCCCTCGCATTATCCATAGACGTCATGGATTGATACTGTACTTATTTCATATACTTATTTGGTTTCCGGTGCACCATGCATATTTCATTTGATTTTATTGCTTTTTGGCCGCAGGACCACGCCGGCACATCGTCCTGGCGTACCCTCCCGAGGGCGAATGAGTTGGAAAGAGTGATGTATGGCGGTCCCAGTGATAAGGAGCGCAATAGACGCGAATATGTATAAGATATGTCAACCCTATTCGGACCAGACAGTTGGAAACCTTTACTGCCCGCCCCGCGCAAACCACGCCTTCTGTTTCTCACACGTCGCGTTTTCGCACCCGGGACACCGCAAGCCCAGCTGTATACTCGTAGGTCCGATCTTGCCTGAACCATAGTCACGCAAGTGCGCTGCGGCGAGATCCGCAAGTGCACGAATGAATACGGGCGACCCGTTGAGCGACTCCGCTCGCTCGACTTTCAGCCCAAGCTATCACGGGTTTAGAGTTGTCAGGGCGGGAACGATAGGGGGAGAATGTGAGAACGAACCTCACGCCCCTCCCGCACGTATTCGTGGTCAAGCTCGAACAGCGTCTCAATGTGATCACTCGTGAAAGCGATGGGCACAATCACCACCTGCTTCTTGCCCAACCTAGCGAGGCCCTTGATAGCGTCGTTCGTCTGCGGTCCCATCCACGCACGCGGGCCAACTTGACTTTGCCACACGAGCCGGTAGGGATTTGACTGACCCAGGCGATCCATCACCGCGCTCACGGTGGCCGCGACTTCCGACGTGTACGGGTCCCCACGGTTGACGGTGGTCATGGGTAGGCTGTGTGCGGAGAATAATAGGACCGTGTCACGACGGTCCTCCTCTGGGAACTTCTGTAGTGCGCGCTCGATGTTCTGCGCAACAGCCTCCACGAAACCCGGATGTGTCCCCCAGCGGTCGATAACGCTCCATTCGATGCCGCCCAGTGGTCCACCGTTCACGCCCTTGCGGTATATCTCGTTCAGACTGCTGCCAGTAGTCGAGCAGCTGTACTGCGGATACTGCGTGAACGCCACAGCCCGCTTGACGCCGTCAGCACGCATGCGGGCGGCTGTCTCGTCCGTTAGGGGGCGGGCATAGCGGAAGGCGACATAGGGTTTGTGCGGTGCTGTTTCGGGATGTAGTTCATCGAGCAGTTTGGCCATTTCAGCGCCTTGTAGCTCCGTCCATTTCAGTATGGGGCTACCGCCGCCTATGGCTGCATATTGCTCCTCGATTTGTGGCGAACGGCGCTTGGCGATGATAGGCGCCGACCAGCGTTGCAACGGCAGGGGGATCAGGTCGCCGTCGAGGAAGAGGTTCGTCAAAAAGTCCTTGGTTTCTGCAACCTGGCGTAGGTTAGATTAGACATGCTAAGGGTATCATACCAAGAGACGTACTGTTGACGGTCCACCCATGTTGAGCATGACGATGGCTACGTGTACGCGTGAGCTGGCTTCATAGCAAGGCACAACGGTTCATTACCTGTAGGGCTAGCAAGTGAATCTTAGATGCATGTTTCGCATAACATATAGCCGAAACCCGAGACCGACCTTTTGCTGCTGCTAGGCGTATTGTGCAGCGAAGCGTACGAACGCGCCAGCGCACGCGCAGCCGGGTTCGCTTTCCTCAACAGCGACGACGACATGTATGGCCCGTGGTGGTAAAGGGAAGACTTTGTCTGTGAACGCAGCGCACACGCTCGAGCTCGGCTCGGCACACGCTCTCGAGGTCCGGTCCAGTGAGACTTCGCCGTTCGGTCATGACGTCTGACAACTTGACGCGTCGGATCGACGCGCTCTTTTCCAAACGCGGTCACGTTCCTCGCGTGGTATCTTAGGGCGGCCTCATGCTTGCGGCTCGAGAATAGTATAACCTGAAGATGAAATTAAGGTATAGGATACAAATAGCGCCCCTCGTGCACGTCTAGAACAAGCTATCTAGCGTGAAGACCGCATAACTCGTGGCAAACTCCGTTCAACGAGGCCCACCTCCTAATCCGCTCCACTGTACGGAAGTCTAGAACAACGATCATTCTCTTACAGCAGCTGCGCAGGTAGGTAAAGATACAGGAGCCTATAGGAGTCGCGAACGCGGCGACGGGGAGACATGGGAAGGCAGCGGCCGTGGCCGATACAGGGAGTTCCACTTCGCCCCACACCCTGAGTCGGAAGCGTTGAAACGGGTCATCCTTCATAAATCCTCGTCTGCCTCCGACTACCACCACCACACCTCCCCGTTATCGCCGTCGTACACCATGCCGTCCATGTTAGCTCTACAGCCTCAGGTCAACCGCCGAAGGACCATCTCGCATGAGCATAGTTCTGCGGGCCGGCCGGCTCAACAGCAGCAAAAATCACCGGTGCGTGTCATAGTTGTGGCGCTTTGAGTGCGAAGGACTGACGCGATCTAGTCCTCCTGGGCAAAAGTAGTCCCTCAGGCTCGCAAGTTATCCCTCCGCTTAGTATGTCTTCTTCTCTGCCGTCGATCCTACCGCCGTCCTTATACTCGACTAGCGTCGGCATCGCCCATCAACCGCGGGATCATCGTCGCAACGCGCAGGCATGGAGCAACCGAACTCCATGGCCACTGCTGACGAGATTATCAACATTCTATACCATCCCCCTGCTGCGAATAGCGCAAGCGCCGACCTGCGTCATCGCGGAGAACTCTCGCGTCCGCCACCTCCGACAGATCAAGAACAGTCGCAACGTTCCCGCGCACGTCCCTCCGCCATGGACCCAGCCTCGCGACGACTCGGTGATTGGGACGAGTTGCTGCGAATTGCCCAAGAGCGCACGCCGAATGCACCGCCCCAGCGCGAGTCTGCACATCGCGCTCAGGCGAATGTAGTGGTTCCGTCGAACGTCGTGTTGGCGGATGTACCAGGGACCGCTACCACTCAACCGCGCCGTCGTCGGCACAGGCATCGTGGCGTCAACCGTGACCCGCGTGCAAGTGCTGGTGTTGACGCTCCTCCAGCGTACGCCTTGATGGATAAGCCGCCGTCGTATCGGCACACTGCGGAGGAGGTCGTCCCATGGATGCAGCGTGGTGAAAGCTTGACCGGTGCGCTTGCGCTAGAGGGTCAGCGTAACGCCCGCACGACGTGAACGGGGAGGTCAGTGCTGATATAGTTGGACTGATATCATTGGACTAGGATTGGGACTGGATACCATGTAATTCTCACGGTTATTCATAGACACTGATGAGCACCGGACATTGGCTCTTGTATCATACCTTCGCCACTATCATAGACCTTCTGCTTCTGTTGCACTCATTCGTGACAATCTAATAGACTTTCCGCTTGTTACTTGAGAGGTTTGGTGGAGACCAGAAGGATTATTCACGCGTTCACGCTCGGTTGAAGTGAAAGTGAAAGATGAATATGAAGTCAATGTCTGCGTGGTAATCATGAGTTCTTATCGGTTGTGAGCGAGCTGTAAAGCTCACCTCTACTACTGTGTATCTTCAGTGGTGCCCGTCACCGTGGTGCTCATCGTGGCCATGGTCGTGGAAGCCGTGCTCGCCCTGTAGATTATTGAGCTCGAAGTAGAGTTAAACCTCATGAAATTGGGCATACGAGAAGCTTGGGATAGTCTTGCCTGAAATGATAATTTCACGTTGAGTATGCGATACAACATGAACTCATATACGAACGCACCTGGCGCGGTAGAATATCCAGAACCACATGGTTGCGCCGAGGGCCTTACCCAAGAACTTGTGCTTGAAGCCGGGAAGATGCGGGTGGAAGCCGTAGCCTACACTCATCATTTAGCATATTCCAGATTGAAGGTCCACAATGAGGTAGAAAGACGCACCAGCGGAGTGTCCGTGCCCGGCCATGATGAGCGTTGAGTTGAAGCGGCAGTGGCTTGAACGCGGCGGCGACATCCGGCACGCGGGGACTCGGAACTACGGGCCGAACTATCCAAAATCTTGACCGCGTTCTCGCTTGCTCTGCTTCCGCCACTCAACTCGAACGCGTCCAGCGCGGCGTGTGTGCGATGGACGAGCTACCAGAAATCATATACGAGGCTGGCGAGTTCTCCTTCGTCCACCTATTCAAGGGTATGTTTGCGTTCCTTGCACCATGGTCGCATGCCAGACGAGCTGAACGCGTCTTGCAGAGAAATCCTTCCAGGAGACTGTGACGGTTGTGCGCAAGAAATTAGGACTTGCGCCCAGCGCACCACTACGGCTTGCGCAAGTCCGTGGCGAGAACCGATACCCGCTCGCAGATGGTACGCGTGATTATGCCAACCTATGTCCCAAACCCGCTCAAGCTCTGTGCAGCCGATGACTGGGCAGCATTTAGCACATACGTCCGTAGGCGCAATAAAGGCACTATTGATGTCACGGTGCGGAACCGCGACGTGACGGCTTCATGGACAGATGGTTTTCCTAACGAGAAGGTACCTGACCTAGTCCGAAATCTGGTTCGTGATGTGAAGACTGAAGGTGCCACAACAGGGCTCAAAGGAGAGCAAGAGGAGTAAGCGTCAACGGGAGGAGGATGACGAAGCTCCAGCTGAGCCTGTATGTTTCTCATTTCCTGAAGGCATGCTATCTCGCTGATGCATGCACCAGCCCGTGACCAGAAAGCAGAAGAAGGAGAAGAAGATGCTGAAGGCAAAGGAGGATGCGGAACGGGAGGATCAGACCAAAGGGCAATCGACAAAACGCGCTCGGTCGCCTAGCCCTCCGCCTGCTACTGCTACACAGAAGTCGGGATCGTCGAAACCGCCGAAGATCAAACCTGTGCCAGATACTACCTTCTCTGATGCCATCGAACGCGCGCAGAAGAAGCGCAAGGTTGCGTTCGAGGATCCTGCGCCTGCTCCAGTGGCTGCATCCGGCGCATCTGAGAGCGACTCGAATTCAGATTCAGATTCGGATGAAGTGGTTGTTGAGCCAGTGGCCTCCACGTCGCGTACTGTGGCTACCGTCAAACCGTCGCAAGCAAGTCGTAAAGGCGAACTCTCGACGTCCGCACCTATATCATTGCAACTCCCCGTTACGCCTAAGAACCCAAAGCAAGCGAAGGGCAAAGGCAAGGCCCCGGCCACACCTGCTTCTCCTAAGGCTGCATCGTCTGATGAGGGTTCCGACTCCGACAAGCCTGCGCCTCGGGCTTCATCTTCATCTGCCACTCAAAGTGCCATAGCAAAGGCATCCACGGCATCGAAGAAGAGCGCGAAGGCTCCCTCAAAGCCCGCTGCGCCACAAACCTCTGCTACTGCTGGATCTTCATCCGAGGAAGAGAGCTCATCTGAGGATGAGACGGCAAGGCCTACTCCTGTCGCCAAATCGGATGTCAGCGCTGGGAAGACAGTCGCTAAACCTACTGTTGCCACTTCATCTAAAGCAACAAACGCCAACTCCGCTGCCCCAGCCGAGACAAATGACAAGCGCAAGGCTACTGCGCCAGCGAAGACATCAACCGTGGCTCCCAGATCGTCCATTAGCAACGGGCTTCAACACTTCATCGATAACTTCACCCCTCCTGCAGAAGGTTCCGTCCCGCCCAAATCCTCAGCCAAGGGCCGTCGGGCGTCGTTGCCTGCTCCTACACCCGCCGCCTCGGCGTCGCCTGCGCCGACTGTGGAGACCAATGAAACAAAGAAGAAGCGGAAGCGCGCCACGGACGGCGCTGCGATGCTTGCTCAGACACCGCCCGCCGAAAGCGGTGAGCCTTCGGGCACAGCACCAGTACCAAACAAGAAACGCAAGGTGGCGGCGGACGGTGCGCCTCAACCTCCTTCGCAACCCGCGCAGGAACCGAGTACGCCCGCGAAGGGGAAACGTAAGCTCAAGGACAAGTCTGCCCCTCCCGTTCCCGCAACTACCCTCCCCAAGTCTGCCGATACCGAGTCAGGTCTGTAAATACAATCCTGCCGTTCTGCTAGTAATGGACATTGATACATTCTTGGTTCTCAGTCGTTTCCGCGGATGATATCCCTAGCAGTGCCACGCGCAGAAGCCGGAAAAGTAAGCTGGTCATTGAGCAGATAGGTCTTGTGTGTTGACATGCGTTGATAGAGAAGAGACGGGCTTTGAAAACGGCATTAAGAGACTCCACAGTCCCTGAATCTTCGCCCGTTCCACCCAGCCCCCATCCCGCTCGTGGCCCTTCAACTGCTTCGACGACGCGCGCTTCAGTCGTCAAGCCCTCCGGGCCGCCCGTTGCGCCCGTACGGAAGGCTTCATCTCCTACCGGTTCTGACTCGGGAGACGACTCGCCAGTCCCTACAACTGCTACTACGGCAGCTACCACGAAACATGCCGCGCCTGCATCAGTGCTGGCCAAGACGTCCACAAAACCCGCTGCTGCCGACCAGTCCTCTAGCTCGCCGGAGCCCGCGCCCGCGCCTGTACAAAAAGGTACCGCTGCTGCGACGCGCCCTACAACCTCGACGCCCGCAAGACCAGCCAAAGCTCCCGTCGCCCCCGCGCCTGCGCCGAAGGTCGCGCCCACTACTACCGAGTCAGACGACGAGAGCGATGAGCCCACGGCCACGGCCAAGCAAGCGTCAGCTGCAAAGGACGCGACTCCGGCGCTTGTGAAGACCGCTCCCGCTCCTGCATCGGCTTCGGGCACGGATACCGACGATGAAGCAGAGCCTGAGGCGAAGAAGGTTTTGGCGCCCACAACACCTGCTCCTCTACAACCACCGGATGTTAGTTCGTCTACATCACCCTCTGACTCGGAGGACGCGCCTCCGCCAGCGAAGAGCGTAACGGCAAAGGCAGCTCCGGTCGCCGTTTCACCTTCGCCTTCCTCTGGCTCCAGTTCGGATTCAGACGGCGACGCTACGGGAACCGTTAGCACAGCCATCCCCACGACGACCATTCGTATGGCGCCATCTGGCGCGTCTTCGAGCTCGAAGGTCGCGTCAAAGTCGACCGATGGCAATGGACCTGCGTCAACTCTTGCATCTGCATCTGTAGCATCTCGGGCTAAACAGGGGAAGCCGACGCCGCTCTCGAATGATACGGAGAAAAGCCTCGTGGAGGACCTTAACAATGCCTTACGGCATAACGCTCGTGAAGACACTGGTGATGAGGACAGCACAGGTACTCATCGAGAGAAGGCGAGACCAATCCCGAAGGAGGGAAAGGATGTGCCCGCTGTAGACTCTGGATCTGACACGGAGGAAGAGGAGGAGGAAGCGATGCCCAAGGAGAAGGGAAGGCCAACCACGGCCGACGACGCATCCAACGGGGAGCTCATGGCTACGAAATCCACCATCACACTCAACGTCGATCCCAATCTAGAGTCTGCAGACGCCAGCCACTTGGACTCTGGAGACATTGCCGACGGTGAGGACGAGGCGATCTGCGCCGCTTGTCAGGAACCCGCCGAGCATTTGCTCGAAGCCTGCCCAGTCGTTCGTGCTGGAGTCGGGTCGATCCAGGAGACCCTCGATGCCCTGGAGGACGATCCTGAGCTGGCGAGTCCAGAGGACACGGCGAAGCTGCGAGAGCTACTTGCCAAAGCGCGTGCCAAGGCATCCGCATCGAAGCCAACGAATCTCGCCGCCGCCATCGCATCTTCATCGCCTGTCCATTTGTCCAGTCAGCTCTCTACGCCCATTTCGTCGGCACGCCCCTTAATCCCTTCCAACCTGCGTATTCAGGAAGTCAGCGTCGAGACTCAGGACGAAGGCAGTAGTGCGGAAAGTGACGAGGATAGCGACAGCGAGTCTCTCCAAGGGCCGTTGACGCAGCGACCGCCGCCACCGTCCCAAATCGAGCCGGAAGATGAAGCGCTCGCTCTTCTTTATGGTACCCAGAAGAGCGCAGCCGACGCTATACCATCAAGTTCAGAGGATGAAGGTGATGATGATGACGAGGACGAAGATGCGGGGAAGCTTGAGCTCGATGACGAGGAGGATCTTACGAAGGATATCAAGAGACGTCGGTCTAATGCACGTGGACGGGAGAAATCATCATCTGAAGAACGTGCTATACAGCGGGAAGACGAAGAGGATGATGAAGGTGGTAACTCGCGCCAACTCTCAGAGGCAGCACCAGTTGTGATGGACGCGGATGTCGAGATAGAGGTCCCCCCGCAGGTTAGTCACACTCGTAGCTCTGTACGATTATCATACTCATATGGACTACAGGTCGTCGATCATGATCAGGCTACCGCCGCCCCTGCCACGTCCTCTGCGATACCACTCGTCCCCGCTCTTGTAGAAGAAGGCTCTGCTCTCCAGTCTCCTTCAGATGACACCGCAGTTGAGCGGTCCGACATTGGTCGTGATGCAGAGAAGCGACATACCGTCGGCCCCAAGTCTGCGGAACTCAGCCCGGCGACGCCTGAGCTCGTCGAGGGAGAGTTTGCAGGACAACCGCCCGTTCCTGTTCCCTCTGTCGCGCAGGACGTCCGACCGGTATCTTCATGGCCACCACCTCGACTTTCTGGCACCCCTGTCGAGGATGTCGAGGACGCACCTGCTCGTTCGCCCCCTGCAGTTACTGCCGACAAGGACGACATTGAGTCTGACGCTTCACGACCACCAACCCCGCCGGCGCGAGTCGATGGCGATCCTATCGAGCCGGCTACACAGCCGCCACACCCTGCCGCACAACCAACCCCACCTGTGGATGATACTGAGGACCCTGCACCCACGCAGGCTACGGAGGATGCCCAATCTTCAGACGACGAAGAGCCGCAGCAGCCCGTCACTCGGCAGACAAGACGGACAACTCGTTCTCAGACTGTCGATTCCACTGGACCGGGATCGTCGCAGCCCGCGCCAGCCGGGCGCAGGGGCAGAACCAAGTTGACGGAGGAGGAGAAGGCTCGACGGGAGCAAGAGAAGCTGGAAAGGCAAGCTGCGAAGAAGGAAGAAGCTGCTGCAAAGAAAGCCGCCAAGGAGGCTGAGAAAGAGGAGAAGGCTCGCATCAAAGCGGAGAAGGCGCAGGCGGCAAAGGAAGCTAAGGCTGCGACAGCAGCTGCAAAGAAGAAAGGTCCGGCATCCAAGGCCGCCC
This sequence comes from Peniophora sp. CBMAI 1063, assembly GCA_900536885.1. Classification (NCBI taxonomy): domain Eukaryota; kingdom Fungi; phylum Basidiomycota; class Agaricomycetes; order Russulales; family Peniophoraceae; genus Peniophora; species Peniophora sp. CBMAI 1063. The sequence goes on along the minus strand of UWZB01000827.1, from coordinate 7,684 downwards.
CAGCGCCTAAAGCATCATCTTCCCGCGGCGCTCGAGCAACCTCATCACAGGTCTCAGAAGTTGACAAGGAACATGAAACGCAATGGACGGCGCTTGTAGATAAACCGTTCTCCCAAGAGCACGAGCGCGACCCAGAACACTATGCATCCTCCGCCGTCGACGAGCTGCAATCCAGTCCGAAGGATCCGGCGAGTGAAGCCAACGCACCTCGTACACTGGTGTCACCCCCAGCTTCGCAATACCCTCCGCTGACTCCGATGCCCTTCGGTCCTAGACGCGAGCCTCTCTTCATTCCTGATAGCCAAGTTCCTGCTACCCAGACGACGGCACACCCAGATTCCTCGGACGATGAACGCCCCGTACGACCCATGCGTCTAACGCGTCTCAAGTCTGTCGGCACTCCGTCCAGATCGCTGAGTCAACTTGAAGCGCAAGGCCGCGGTGTATTCTCTCAACCATCCACGCCATATGTTGAGCTACCCCCGCCTACCCGTGGCAAGCGTCGGCCCACACAGCTCAGGAAGGCGGTTAGCTCGAGCTCGAGCTCCGACGACTCGGATGACGATGCGCCGAAGAAGTCACACATCCCCAAAGGCAGACGTGCCGGCTCAAACTTGACACGCAAACCATCGAACGGAGCGCGTCGTTGAGTCTCAACAGCATTGGATCTTAAGATCTCATTCATCACCTCTTGATTTCACAACATTAGTATCAATTGCAAGTTTTCATCTAGTAGCGTAATTCACATGATCACAATAATCTTGCATTATGTCGTGGCATCGCGATAGCTCAGATTCTGAAGACATACACGGCTAGCGCAAAACAAGACTGAAGCTCCTCGTGCGTACACGACAATCACGATCGACGCCTCCAAGAAGGAACCCTACGGGTTAGGCCTCACTGGTCGCGGAGTCCTCGTCAAAGGGGACCTTGTATCCCGAACCATACCCCTTCAGTAGCCCTACACGGCAGAATGACGGGTGCCAGTAATAGTCGAGGTCCTCCTGCGGGCTTGTAATTTGGTGGCTATGTGAGATACGTTAGATCACACACTACAAACGAATGGGATATCTCCTACCTTGTTCGAAGATGTTCGTCCAGTGCTGCACGGCGCATCAGGTGATTGATCGTGCTACTCCGAGGGTTGCGAGCTTTCATGCTTTCTGTGCAATGACAGCAACCCCAACATATCCCGTTACCCCCGTAAACATACGATGGCGGCTGGAACTTTTCGCCCGTAGGCAGGATGACGGCAGCCATTTCGGCCATTTCTGCGACGGTAAGTAGCCGCATACGAACGTCAGGCACCCCCTTCTCATGCCCATTACACAGATGCCGGACCTGAGGGCGGTATCAGCGCCAGTGACAACTGATGAACATGCGCAGACACGTACCATATCACGCCAGCCGAGAGCTGCACGCCCAAGGAAGTCGTCTATGAGCCACTTGCGCTTCTGAGCGGGACATGACAAGCAGATGAAGATAGGTTCAAGGCGGTCCAGTTCGCGAATGGTTGTTTCGAGGCCAAGTCCCAGATGCTTTAATACAGCTCCGACGGCTCCTCTGCCATGTTCCAGGACTTTGATACGATCACGGTCCCATATGCGCTCGTTGTCGTAGTTGTCGGTCAAGTCGGTATGCTGGATGTGCTCTCGCGCATGGCTCAAAGCTTCGAATCCGAAACGATCACGGTTGTCGCCGCCACAGACCCGGAATACAGACGTCGCACGAGATAAAATATGAGTCAAGTCCAGCTCTCCGGATTCCAGGGCATCTTTAAAGGCGGTATCCTGCTTTACGATCATCGTGGCAGCGGTTAGCCGTCGTTCGGCCCAGATATTGCGAGCAACGTCGAGTGCCTCGGGACACGCTGCACGTAGACGTTCAAGCCACTCCTCAGACACTTCCACGTCTTCATCAACCAATCGCGATATCGGTTCCAAGCTCACGCATTGGTCTGGAATCGGCAGATAGGGAAGGTCTCTGGGATGTATTGAAAGTGACTGCATGAGAGCAAACCAAGCTTCACGCGCCGCGTCTGCGCGAGAGTCGTGACGAGCGTCGTGCTCTCTCTTGAGGCGAGTCGAGCGTCCATCGTCCAGTGTTGGCTGCAATGTGAGGAAGAGGCTATTCCATGCTGTACCAACGGGTCAGCAGTGGATCATACATTTGGAAACAGATGCTTCACGTACCTCGCTCGGTCAATGGCTTCGCTACGTTGACATCCTTTAGTTTCCAAACGGGAGCAATGTCGTCGTCGGTGTAGTCGAGTTGTTTCAGTCTTTTGGATATCCTATGAAGGGTTAAGTAGACAGTCAGATCGCGAGCTTGAGCACGCACTCTGCGCGACGCTTGCTACGGCGCTCCTCGACGTTGTCTGCGCGCTGCTCTAGCCTATCCCCTTGCCATTGCTCGCATTCTTGCGCGTACTTACCGATTGTATAAGAGAGGAGTAACAGCAGATGCAATATTTTACACGGACCTGAAAGCGAGGGAGATACTCGCTGTAACGAGCGCGAATGTATTCGCTCTTCTGTATTTGACCTTCGTTGTAGTTCTGGAACTTGAACCTCTCATCAATTTCCTCGATCTTCTTCTTGAGAGTCGTATAGTCGGCGGGGAAGACATAACGATGATCCGCCCGCCCTAACACTAGGTAAGCCGGAGGCTTGATGGTAGAAGCGGACACCGTACTTGCCTCTATTCGGAGGGAGAGTAACAGCAGGTATAAGCTCGCAAACGCGGCGCTCCGTAGAGCCACCACTGCCGCTGACATAGATGCGGAGGTACTCGCTCCCGTGTGGCAACATGCTGAGTTGAGAGCAAAGATATTCAGCTCATCATAACATCAGAATAGAAGGACGGGTCTCACTTTGCCTTGACACAGCTCACGCAGACACGCGCTTGGATCGAGAAATAAATGCGGTGCACGGATGAAGCCGAACACGTCTGAAGAGGTCGGTTAGTAAACGCAAGAAATGACGTCTATCACTATTCAAACAACTTGCATGGCAATAAGAGCCACCAAAGAGCAGATGAAGCCATTTGTAGAGCTGCACATCTTCGGGACACGCAGGATAGCCTTCCACACGCAACCACGCCTGCGCCCACAGTGGTCTAAACTGCGCATCCTTCAGCAAGAGAGAACGGAAAGCCTTCGTCGTCCGTGATATAGAGAAAAGATCTGTCCAGTTCAAAAGAGAGAAGATCTGATCCTGAGATGAGAAGAGATACCAGGGGTGTGTCGAGAGAACGCACCTCCTCAAGGATGTCTAGAGGCATGACCGGCAGTGCTCCCAGTTTACCGCAACGTTTCTTCCCCCCCTTAGTAGACTTCGTGGTCTTTGCACGCTTAGCTGGAGGTTTGCGTGCAGCTAGAATCCAGTGTTAGACAAAAGAATACGAACGTGTAGGTAGATTGACCTACCTCCCTTCTTCTTCGCGCCCTCCTCATCGCTCGAATCATATTCGAAGTCGCCAGTGTCGCTGTCCTCTGCCGATCGCTTCTTAGTCTGTTTAGCAACAGCTTTGCCACTCGAGCGAGTGGAAGGTGCCATGATAGGTGGGTGTGGGGTATTGAGACGGTGGTGGTATGAGGAAGAAAAGCGACGGCGCGACGCGACGCGCCACAGGTCCATCATTGGCATCAACCATGGACAGACCGTGTGAACGTGGTTGTACTCGGCGGCTCTGCATTCCTCCGAGTGACTCGGCTGTGAACGCTACCCGGGTCATCACAAGTGTCGCGTACGTTCCCATCCGTGCTTGATGCGATTTCGACCAGTGGGTTCCACAAGCCAAACGTCGATGGCCCAGTGTACAGCGTACGCGCCGACGCTGCCCAAGATGTCATGTGAGCGCGTTCGCGTTCGTCGCGTCGTGTGGCGACGAGCGGCCCGCGTCCGTTTCTGAGTCCTCACTTGGCTTCTCTCTCACCACCACCATGCGCCATTGTCAAGCTTGCGGGAAGAGCGAGGAGGACGTGACTGCTGGTATGCAGGCGTGCTCTCGCTGTCATGTAGCGTCGTACTGTGGTGAGCGTATACTTCAACAAGTGATTGTAGCAAGGCGTTGGTGTTCTTACTATGCTTTCCAGATGCGGCTTGCCAACAACGGCACTGGAAGAGGCACAAGCAGGTTTGCAGGGAGTTGACTGACAACCCGCCGCCGTGGTACTATGTGCATAGCTGGAACATGGATCGAAGTCATCATGAAGGCCACGTATGTTCATACAACCCTCTTAGACTCACTGGTGGGATACTCACGCTGGACCAGCTCGAGCTCATCACCTGGGACTGCCCCAAGGAAGGAACGGGGTGGGGTCACTGCTTCAAAGAGGTGAGAACGGTTGTCGTGCTCTTGGGGTCGTCTGATCAGACGTAACTCTCTCTAGGAGTCCAATGATCTTAGGCGGAAGTTCGAGACCGAATTCAATGGTAACGAAGAGAAGTTCTATGAATACTGGCCTCAAGGCTTTCGCTGGACATGCTGCGGCACTGAGGGAGACATGAACTATGGCTGCGATCATCACGGTATGCCACACTACGACCATTCACTCAGATATTGCTTGTATACTCAGGACGTGCTTCCATAGGAACTGGTCTCTATGCATGCACGTGCGATTACTGCAGGTTCGTATTGTCCTGGAACTCCGTTGCTTAACCATTGATCTTATCTTATAGAGGTGGAAAATCCCTTCCCGACCGGATCTACAACAAACAGAGCGCTGCTAGGATGGGTTTATCCCTTCCCCGTGGGCCCGATCCACGCTCTCGCTTGAGCATGGGACCACCGCCTCTGTAGTCGGCGCTAAGAGTAGTGAAGATGTAACGGCTCCAATCTGTACCAACTTGCTTGAATGTATACCGAATATATGTTTGCCTCGTCGCGATGCGCATGTAAGTGTGAATCGAACCGGTGCCTTTCGTAGTACACACGGACCCATGTGGACCTCCGATCGCGAAACGTGGGACGCGCGCGCGACGCGTCGAGCGAAATCCTGCGCGCCGGCAACTTTACACGCGCTAGATCTCGTCTCTACCGCTCACCACTTGACCTCCATCATGTCAAGTATCGAACTCATAAACCCAAAGGCGGAGAGTGTGCGCCGTGCCGCCGCACTTCAGGTATGTTCTTCGATATTATTTCACACGAAAGATGGTAGATCTGTCTGCTTGTAGGTCAACACGACCGGTGCCATGGGCCTCGCGAACGTCGTCCGTGGTAACCTTGGTGCGTTCTGGCTTGCGTATTCTCTCTATGCAAACATTTATATGTCTATAGGGCCTCGTGGAACGCTGAAGATGCTCGTCGACGGCGCGGGCCAGATCAAAATGACCAAGGACGGAAAGGTCCTATTATCGGAGATGCAGATCCAGAACCCTACGGCTGCCATGATCGCACGCACTGCTGTTGCGCAGGATGACCAGGTCGGAGACGGAACAACCTCGGTTGTATTGCTGGTCGGAGAGTTGTTGAAGCAGGCGGATCGTTACATCTCTGAAGGTGTACACCCATCCATCATTGGCGAGGGCTTTGACTTTGCGAAAAAGGCTGCGCTCGAGGTGTGTCATCTTCATATGACGTGTGCGAACAGTGTGCTTAGCCACCCTATAGTTCCTCGATACGTTCAAAAAGCCCATCAATGTCGATCGCGCCACGCTTGTAAACGTCGCACATACATCATTAGCAACGAAGCTCAACTCTGCGCTGGCGAAGCAACTGTCAGAGAATGTCGTCGACGCTGTTCTTACCATCCGACCCCCCGCACCTGACGCAGGTAGGATTATTTTGTCGCTCTGACTTGGCTCTTACTTACATCTCCACATAGACGCTAAGGATCAGTACCGCGAGCCGATCGACTTGCACATGGTTGAGATTATGAAGATGCAGCACCGGACAGCAAACGAGACCCAGCTTGTGCGCGGTCTCGTGCTTGACCACGGCGCAAGGCATCCGGACATGCCGAAGCGAGTTGAGAATGCCTTCATCTTGACCTTGAACGTCAGTTTGGAGTACGAGAAGACGTACGTCCCGAACAAGCCGTTCATTGAGTGCATATTGAATGGAGTCGCAGTGAGGTCAACTCTGGCTTCTTCTACTCTTCGGCCGAGCAGCGTGAGAAGCTCGTCGAGGCCGAGCGCCGCTTCACCGATGAGAAGGTCAAGAAGATCGTCGAGCTCAAGCGTCTCGTCTGTGATCAGGCTGTCGATGCAAAGGAGAAGGCAAAGGGTTTCGTCGTGATTAACCAGAAGGGTATCGATCCGCTCTCCCTCGACATCCTCGCAAAGGCGGGGATCTTCGCGCTCCGCCGCGCCAAGAGGCGAAACATGGAGCGGTACGTTTGGGGTTCAATAGCACGTACTCCTTTAGGATATACTGACACGCATCCAGTCTGCAACTCATCTGCGGTGGGATCGCACAGAACTCAGTGGACGAGTTGACCCCGGATGTACTTGGCTACGCTGGTCTTGTGTACGAGCAGACATTGGGCGAAGAGAAGTTTACGTTCGTCGATGAGGTCAAGAACCCTCGCAGCGCCACACTTCTTATCAAGGGCCCGAACCCGCACACGACGCAACAGGTACAGGACGCTCTTCGCGACGGCCTCCGCGCGGTAAAGAACGCGATCGAGGACTCTGCGCTGGTACCGGGCGCTGGCGCGTTTGAGGTCGCCGCCGCGCACCATCTCTCGACTACATCAAAGAAGGCCGCAAAGGGCCGTGCGAAGATGGGTGTTCAGGCATACGCCGACGCGCTGCTCGTCATTCCGAAAACACTTGCGGCGAACGGTGGCTTTGATGTCCAGGACACGATCGTCGCACTACAAGACGAGGCTGCGGAGGGCAACGTTGTCGGTCTCGATCTTCAATCCGGAGAGCCTTTCGACCCGACTGTTGAAGGCATCTGGGACAACTACCGCGTCAAGCGACAGATGCTGCACTCTTGGTGAGTCGCCTTAGCTTCCTCGCGATCCCCTAAATCCCATGCTATCTCTTGCTCAACCAATTGCTGACCATCTTGCCCGACAGCTCTGTCATCGCGGTCAACCTGCTACAGACTGACGAGATCCTTCGGGCTGGGAGGAGCTCGCTGAAAGAGGGCCCTCAGCAGTAAGCAGGGGATCTGATTTGGTCAGCCTGCGGCGGCCGCGGGCTCTCGGACTCGCACTGGAGAGCGGATATGGTAGAAGATGTGTACGCGATGAAGATGCTTTTGGTGCTTGCTGAGTACTATCGATCGGGGTGGGCAGAGGGTGGACACTTGTACAGGTAACGAAACCTCACGATGAGCCAATAGAAGCAATGAAGAGAGTACCCTGCCCTTCGCATTTACAACGGAGTAAACAGAGAACCAGTGACATCGTTGTTCGTTCGGCGTATACCGCAGTGAGAGATCGACTGCATGGAGTATCGTGTATGTCGTACGAGCAAAGAGAAGGGTGGCTTCTATTGCGCGCCTGACGCAAGCGGGGTAACCCACACTTTCCCTTTATGCTCGATCGTCCTCGAAAGCTCGAAATCACGATCACTGGTGTAGATCAGCCCGACAGCGCGATGGTCGGGGGACGCTTAACGCGGTCACGTGCCGGAAACCCCGCGATTTCCTTATCACGCATTGCGAAACCTGGCGGCCTTGCTAGGCGTAATAAGGTGGCCTGCGTGGCGTGGTAAGGTGTGATAAG